>JAQFYC010006264.1:0-12514 GCA_034694165.1 Tomocerus mixtus | reverse complement strand
AAGGCAGAGATGGGAGAAAACTTGTAAAGGTTAATCAAATGTCAATAAAGCAATTCCAATTCCAATTCCAATTCCAACTAATAACTAAACCAATTGTGTTTAATTATTTGTATTTCTGTCATAGAAAAGATAACATTGTAAAAAAACAGTACTAAAATTTACAAAAATGGTTATCAGGTGGCGGTGGTATATCTGAGACTCAAATCCGGATTACTACGGATATTTTTGAAGCTGAATCATCGGGCGAAGAGGAGGAGATCCATGAGGGAATCCACAGTGAAGAAAGAGATTTGTTTGCCCAGAATGTGGAAACGAGTATGCAAGATCCAATCATTTGTCCAGAGACACCAGAAAATCCACACTGGAGAAAAGATCTTCAGCTGTCCCACTTGTCCAAAGACTTTCTTTCGACAAGATGTGATGAAATTTCATATCCAAATTCACATTGGAGAAAAAATTACATCTGCTTAGTTTGTGGAAAGGGATTTGCAAAATCATCTATACTTTAGGATTATTCCAGGACGCACACGGGAGAAAGCAACTACATCCAGTCATTTAAAGGTACATGAACACATTCACACAGGAGAGAAGCCATTTTCCTGCTCCAAATATATGAAATAAAAGTTTTAGCCATTCCTACAGCTTAAAAATCATTTTAAATCCCACACGTAAGAAAATATAAAATGAAAACTCATTCAATCCAGAGTATAAATAGCAATTGATTTAAAAAATAATCCTTAAGACCTAATGAATTTATTGCAATTTATGAAAAATATTTAAAACATTTATGTCTAATCTAAAATGAATTGTTTATTAAAATTATTGAAATCTCACGATAAATGAGCTGCAATCGCATAATAAGCGTATGACATGACTTAGAGGATAGAAATACTTAATTATTAGCGCTCTATTCTATTAGTTGCAGCTGCATCAATACTTTTGCAATTAAAAGAACAAATGAAATTTTATAATAAAATATACATATACTCAATATCTCATTGATAGAATTATTTGTTCATATCAACTATGAATGATTTACGAAAGGAAATATATTTATAGCGAATTCAAAAGGGCAAAGTATCAAAGTATTGCATTTATCAAAATTTGGCAAATTAGGCCAAAATTACTCTTGGGTTAAGCTCATTATCATTATGAAATCAAAGAGGAATTATAATTATTGCAAACGGAATCCAATTATAAATAATTTCACATTACATATTATTTATTGTCAAGAGAAATTGTCTGAAATAACAATGGAAAAATTTTCGCGTTTCTAAATTAATAGTATTATAATGTACCAACATCCACGTACGTGTGCTCAAAATACTGGAGAGGTACCTATTGTATTGCCTCGTGCCGTTCATATAATAAAATAACTATTAAATAAATAAACCATTGCAAAACGGATGTAAACAAATGGATGAGCTAATTAATATCACTAAACTACCAGTTTTGTTAACAGCCAGGGGCGTACCCAGGGGTGTTGTTTTGGGTGTTCAAACAACACTTAAAATTTTCGGCGTACACTAGATATTATAGGCAAAAATGACCAAAAAATGGAAAAATTTCGCGCTCCGCGCAATTTTGTTAAATATCTATGTTTTAGGTCTTTAATTTGTCTCAAAACGCCAAAAAATTTAGCGCACCAAGCTGTAATTTGGGAATAAAATCAGCTTCCTACTGTAAACTTTGGCAAAAATTACCAAAAAATTTCGCGATGCGCGCCTTTTTGTTAAATATATATGTTTTAAGTCTTTAACTCGCCTCAAAACACCAAAAATTTGGCTCACCGCGCTGTAATTTGGAAATAAAATCAACTCCCTACTGTAAAATTGGGCAAAAAAGCTATAAAAAATTTCGCGCTGCGCGCGATTTTTTGATGTTTTTAAACCCCATATTTTGGGCCTCTCCCGAAATTGTTTTTTGCGTCCGGCCTTGACTAGATATAATGCGATTTGGGACTTTAAGTCTTGGTTAACCTGAGTTCTTTCAAAAACAACACCTAAAACGAAATCCTGCGTACGCCACTGTTAACAACAATAGTTTAAATGGCGTATTAGAAATTGTAGTATTAAATCCAAACAAAATCCCCTATTTCCCCAGCTCTGGGGTAAGCTGAGATTCATATTTGACAAACTTATCCCATTGAGGAATTTAACCTGTCTCCTTAACCATAACTCACCATCATCTATCAACTCTGTCCAAAACTATAATATCCCGGGTCAGACGGACAGACATACAAATAATATCCTTATAAAGTGGTTTCTCAACCACTTAATAAATTATTAGATTTCTTCTAAAGGCGCGGGGTCGTAAAATTATATAATATAACATTGCTTGCGTACGTTGTGCAATAAATCGGCCTGATTACAATGAAGGTATTTAAAAGCGGCCGAATTCGTTTAACACAATAGGCAGTTAATCAGAACTTTCAACATTCTCCAAAATATTAACAATTGATTTACGTCAATGCTAATTGTGAATGGGAAATAAACCATTGCAAAACGGGTGTAACAAAGTTGCTAGACATGCAGAACCACTTACTAATTAATTAAATAAAATAAATTGATGAATGTTGAAAACGGTATTAAAAATGTCAACCTTTTAAAAGTTATCAGCTGTTTTATTGCTATCACACCGTGCCCAGGTGAATTTGGAATACTGTTAGACACATAATATGCATGGGATGGGGAAAAGATGGAATTTTTGTCGACTATCATTTTTTAAAACAAAATTCAAAAATGCTGAACAGATACCACGGACACACAGAGAAAATAAAGCATTCCTATAAAGTTGTTTCCTCACTTAATAAATCAGACAATGGGAGAAAGGGATTGAGATTGGGTATAAAAACAGAGAATTTCTTCCAAATATTATTCAGTCCATCTCACAGCTTCAGCTCCAGTAACAATTCCTTGGAAAACACACTTCCTACAACAACCACGATCATCATGAACACCATTTTGGGTCTCGTCCTCCTCGTCGCCGCAGTCAGTGCCTATCCCCAACCACAATATGGAGGTGGATACGGAGCAGGACCAGTCGGAGGAGGTTATGGTGGAGGACCAATCGGAGGAGGCTATGGTGGCGGACCAGTCGGAGGAGGATATGGTGGAGGATATGCTCCTTCCGCTGGGGGATACGGCAGCAACATCAATGCCTACCAGGTACAGTTCGGATCAAATCAAATAATTAGCTTCCCGCCAAATAATTTTAAATTTATCAAATCAAATAATAAATCCTTAAATTTTTTAAATTGCAGGGTGCATCTGGAGCCAGCGCCGCAGGCCTAGCTGCCCAAGGTAGCCAAGGCAGTGCTCTTAATGCCGCACAGGGTTCTTACAACCAGGGAGCTCAGGGATCTTACGGAGCTGTCGGTGCCCGAAATGCCGGAGCCTCCAACAACTACCACTCTAAGACCGGACAACAGTCCAGCTACGGTGAAGCTTCTGGAGCAGCCAACGCCTACGATCAATCCTACGGCGCTGCTGGAGCTCAAGGCTCTTCTGGAGCTGCTGGACAGGCTTCTGCTCTGAATGCTGCCCAAGGATCCCAAGGATCTCTTAATGCCTACAACGGAAACCAATACGCACAGGGAGCTGGCATGAACGCTGGTCAACAAGGCTGGGGATACCAGGGTTAAGCAAATTTTAACCTTTCGACCCTTCGCACCTTCAATTGGCTTCCCGTTGCTGCATCTCTTTTCAAAATCCAAATTGCATTTTCCTTTTCCCATCTTCTTCGTGATTTAAAATGCAGCAATCTCTGACACTCAAAACCCTGTTCTCTATCTCGTGCTCAACTGATACTCTATTTATTCTTCTGATTGTTAAAACTGAAATAAAATAAACTGTTATACTTTACATAACGTGGTTGGATATGAAATTTATTTAGATACACATTAAATAGGTAGAAGATTTAATAATAAACCATTGTAAACGGGTTGAGTCAAGCCCGTTAGCTATAAAGGTACCAGTTTCCTTCAAAAAATATGTTTAAATGGCATATTTGAGCATGAAGCAATGAATTCGCATAAAAAAAGAAGATGACAAAGAGAAGAGGAGAGTTAGAGCGAGTATACATCCGCATAGGTGTGCAAGACTAGAGATTGGTCAACAAGATGAGTAAGAGTCAAGATTTTAAGTGTTCATGGCAGAGAGATGAGGAAAAATGAACAATTTTCAGATTGGTTTCAAAAATATTTAAATTGAAGATACAAAAAGACAAGTCACATCCTTTGTACAGATAGAAGTGAAATAATTGCTTATTACACATAATGGAATTATTGAAATACATGGGAAATGGCTAATGAATGCATTAAACTGCCTACCATAAATTATTGCAAGCTTTCCAAAGATGTCCCACTTGATATTGATGCTGATTAGACATGGAAATAAGAGAATTTGTAATGTTTAAGATGAATTTCCTAAAAAATGCATGAAAATTCCATTTTTTTTCCAAAAAGGTCTAACACTATGTATTGAGAACTCTTTTGGCAAAAACTCGATAAAATAAACCATTGTAAAAAGGATTTCAAATTGGATTATCGTGAAGTCTCACATTGTCCAAGGTCTTTGGTTAATTGGCATTGATATTTGTATCCCTGGCATTCCTGGCTTTTCAATCATACCCCATACTTGTTATAATCCTATTTATATCAATTATATCCATATCATCCTATTTTATTTGGTGGGCCTGAGCATAACTCCCTGGAGGTGCAACCGAATTAAAATCTTTGATTGTATCTTAAACGAGTTCTAGAAAGTCTGGAAGAATTATTTCAAAAATTCTTGATATATAGAGAAATGAGATACAGATACTATGTAGATACGTACATACATACATACACAGACAAGCAGTAATGGCATGTCATTGTGAAATATTTTGCATAAAATAAACAGTTAGGAGAAATAGATATTTTGCGAAATATCTCTTACCCAACTGTCTAGTAATAAAATGAAAAAAAAAGGAAATAAATAGGGCGGCTGCAATTAATTTCATTTTTTGAAGGCAAAAAAAGAGATTAATAGAATAGTTAAGTGATTATGTAAACTAATTTTCATTATTTCGCCAAATTATTTCTTTATTTTCATACTCGCAGTATTTACTTAATTCTTGTTTATTTTTATTTAATTCTCGCGTTTCAAGGACTTTTACTTGAAAATTGAAATTACTCTGATTGGAGAGAAGCTCAGAACAATTGCACAAAGGAACGTAACAAAGCTGTTTAATAAATACTTAAATTTCTATTGAAGTAAAGACGCGGTGTCGTAAAATTATATAATAGAACATTGCTTGCGTCTGTTGTGTAATAAATTGGCACGATTACAATGAAGGTATTTTAAAAGCTACCTAATTCCATTAACACAATACAATAGAGAGCTAATTAATCAGATCATTTTCTAAAATATTATAATATTATTTGTTTACGTCAATGCCAATTGTGAATGAGAAATTATGAAAAAGACAATGGGAGAAAGGGATTGAGATTGGGTATAAAAACGGAGTATTTCTTCCAAATATTATTCAGTCCATCTCACAGCTTCAGCTCCAATAACAATTCCTTGGAAATCACACTTCCTACTACAACAACAATCATCATGAACACCATTTTGGGTCTCGTTCTCCTCATCGGCGCAGTCAGTGCCTACCCTCACCCACAATACGTTGGAGGAGGTGGATACGGTGCAGGACCAATCGGAGGAGGTTATGGTGGCGGACCAATCGGAGGAGGTTATGGTGGTGGATATGCTCCTTCCGCTGGTGGATACGGCAGCAATATTAATGCCTACCAGGTACAGTTCGAATCAAATCAAATCAAAT
The DNA here is from genome assembly GCA_034694165.1 of Tomocerus mixtus. Classification (NCBI taxonomy): domain Eukaryota; kingdom Metazoa; phylum Arthropoda; class Collembola; order Entomobryomorpha; family Tomoceridae; genus Tomocerus; species Tomocerus mixtus. Next base: position 6,691 of record JAQFYC010006264.1, on the reverse strand, counting down.
AATCAAACAATTTCAAATAATTTGAAATCAAACAATTTTATCAAATCAAACAATAATTCTTGCTTTTTTAAATTGTAGGGTGCTTCCGGTGCCAACGCTGCAGGCCTTGCTACCCAAGGTAGCCAAGGCAGTGCTCTTAATGCTGCCCAAGGATCTTATGCCCAGGGTGCTCAGGGATCTTACGGAGCTGTCGGTGCCCGAAATGCCGGAGCTTCTGATCACTATGCCATGAAGACCGGACAACAGTCCAGCTACGGTGAAGCTTCCGGAGGAGCCAATGCCTACGATCATTCCTACGGAGCTGCTGGAGGCCAGGGCTCTTCTGGAGCTGCTGGACAAGCTTCTTCTCTCAATGCCGCCCAAGGATCCCAAGGATCTCTTAATGCCTACAACGGAAACCAATACCAAAACGCAGCTGGTTTGAACGCTGGTCAACAAGGCTGGGGATACCAGGGTTAAACGGTCAACGGTCGACAACAAACTTTCGATTCGGCGCATCTTCAATTGGCTTCCTGTCGCTGCATTTCTTTTCAAAATCCAAATTGCATTTCTTTTTTCCCATCTTCTTCAAGATTTAAGGACGCAGCCATCTATAAATCCTCACAACCCTCTCACTGTCATCTCACTCTCAACAGATAATCTATTCTTCTGATTGTTAAAACTGAAATAAATGAAAATTGTTACTATATAACATGATGGAATGTGAAATTGAATTATTTGGCATATTTATTAATAAGTCATGTCGCGTCATGTCGGGTCTTGAGCTCAATGAGGTCACTAATCTACCAGTCACGTTGATGAAAATAGTTTAAGCCTTATTATAGCACGTACTTAATAATAAAGCTTTTTCAGCGTCTCAATTTATTACACGTGGTCATAAAATACATAATCATAATAAAATATTTAACGTACATAAATTTAAAAAGCTTTAATGCTTTTAATTAGACATACTATCCCAAAATACCTGAGACACAATGCACGATATACAAATTGCTCTCAACAGAAATATTATATAAGAAACGTAGTTTATGTTAGCAGTTGCAATTATTTATCGCGTGAACACAATGAAAAGTCGTAAATCTCAATTTTCTCAATTATTCTTTTGCAATTAATCTAATCTGGATGAATACTGTTGCCATTTATGTGAACATATATTATTTTTAGATACTTATTTTACTCAAAAGAAAAATAAACATTCTTTAGCCTTTATATAGAATGTACTTAGGTATATTTGTAGTTGTAACCTTATATAATATAAAATACGATGATATGTTATAATATTCAGATAGCTACTCCACTTCACATAAAATTTCTTGTTTAATTAACCGTACAAAACGGATATAAGCTGCCGTTGAGCTAAATACTTTAACTAAACTGCCAGTTTTGTTTGTGAAAATAGTTTAAATGGCGTGCTAGGGCTATGAGTACTGAATTGAATTCTCACAAACTCTCACAATGCCCCATGTAGCTTGGGATTCATAGTTGAATTTATTATATTACTAGTTTTCCAATGACACCACACTTGCCATATGTTTCTATTTAAAAAATAGGCGTGGCCATATAACTCCGTAGGGGTGGGGCCGATTTGGCTCAAAAATTAATCAGTTATTCGTTATTCTCCGTAAGACCATACCTGAAGCATTGCAAGATTTAAAAATTATATGCTACTTGATCGAATCGTGAATGTGAAGTGCTTTGCACTCATGGTGTAATTAAAACTTGAATTAAAATTAAATTAATTACAGTAGCTCACAAAATAAAGTCAGTATTAAATGCATGCAAAAACCATTTTGTCAGAAATCTACTACTGTTTTAGTAAAATTCCTCAGGGCAGCACTACGTTAAATTTCAATGAGTTCTACAGCTGAAAGCCTATACATGGGTTTATCATCGTTATACCCTACCAGTTAACGAAACGAAAATTCTTGGAATACTAAACACTATAATATAGTATATACCTAGTTACGGAGGCACGGATGTGGCATTATGCACCACGAGACGCCGCGAACAGCCCTGTTTGGAGTATAGCCCCTTTTTGAAAAACAAACAATGACATTTGGCTGTTTTTAATTAGGTTAGCTAAACAGTTAATTAGTTAATTAAACAAAATTCCAAAAAACGACTAATTCTTTGAAAATACAAATTCGCGGTGTCATGGTGTGGTTATTTTCGCGGTGTATAATGTCACGTCCCCTCGGCAAAAACATACTGGTGGAGCATATTCGTGGTGGAGTAAACAACATATTCTCCGTGAGCCACAATTGAGAATATAATTAATTCATAGCTAGAAGTTAAGTTGTCGATGCTTGAAGAAGATATCTTAGAGACGAGCGTCAAACATTGGCCACCGAATAACATAGGTTCACAGCTCTACAAATGTCAGTTTTTGTCCAACATTTAGCGTCCATATCATTTAACTAGTATAAATGTCGTAGGCAATAATAAGCCACTAAATATAATGATGATAGCACAGTGCAGTGTAGTGCCAAGTGCAAAGCAAACCTAATATGTACAATATTACATAAACAGGTTTCCCTTTTATAATGTGAATTATATTGATGTACATAGGTATTCTATTATATTGTAAATATTGCAAAGTCTTACAAGAAGATGTAGTGCGTGCATGCATATTGCAAATCTATAAGGAATGGCAATAAGACTCTGATAATAAATCATTTTTTGTAAAAAAGTAGAAATAGTAATGTTTTTTAAGGGTATTGCTATGTATAGGTATCTCGTTGCCTACGACAGAGCGTGTACGGATTGTAAATGTATCTTAAGTTTGTATTGAGTCCTATTCAAAATTAAGTTAAGCCACGTAGGATAGTGTAATGGACAGACATTATTGATTTGCAAGAGTTTGAAGTTAAGATTCTTCATTGATGTGGTAGGAGTGAACGAAAAGGTTGTATTTAAATTTTGAATATTATTTTTGTCACAATATCGAACTGAAAGTATCTTATTAAGAATAATTATTGACTTAAATAATTCAGTGACACTTACAACAACAATTGCTAATAAAAACAGTGGTCAGTAATTAATAACTGAATCGCATAATGGCACTGCTGACATTTTTATTTTTTCTGTTCTATTGGAATTCTATTGGGGAAGCGAGGGAATCAAAATTGCAAAAGATTATCTCGACTGAAAGGGATTGTTACATCAATTTTATATTATTCAACGACGGGAGCGTAGATCAAGACATTAACACAGCAACATTAACGGTGATTAATGAATTGCCACACATTTCAATTCCATATGCCCTGTGGAGATTGGACACAATCAAGAAAACAGTTCCCAAAGGAATTTCTCATTGGGACTACATTGATAAATATCTGAAAGGAAGGTTTCCCCCCACTGCAGCCAGAGACATTCGTTGTATTGCTCACATCTCCGCGGATTTCACCCCAGAAGATGAAGTGGCAGTTTATGCCACCAGAGCGTTGGTAAATGTGAATATATATGGGAAGATACGTTCGGGTAAAGTCTATCTGCTAATGAGGAATCATAATTCAGAAATTCTTTGGGAACAGAGGGATGCTATAACGGAATACATTACCCGATCCTTGGCTTTTTGGTACTTGTTCTTTGTGCTGTCGCTGGAGGAATCTGAGGAGGATGTCTATTTTATCTGTCAAAAATGTAATACGGAATTAGGTTATTTGGGAAAAGACAACCGAATACGACCGAGAGATTGGGAGACAGAAATTGTTCAACTAGAGATGCCCTGGTATAGATATAAGGTGAGTGGCAAGAGATGTGGCGACACAGACTCCACAAAAGAATATTTCCTCACGGCTTTTCAAAACCCTGAATATACAATGGAAGCCATACTTCTATCCATCCTTCTACACAATTTTCATAACCTCACTTTGAATGAGGAAAAGTATTGTTTGAAGAAAAGAGGTTTTTACATGCAATACGACGCAAAAGTCTCCCCTTGGGCAGTCGGAAACTCTCAATCTGCAATCATTGTGATGGATGCCCACAAATACAATTTCCTGTCTTGCGTTGTCCTCGAGGACGAAAGCCTTTCATTTCAGGCTTACCTTCAACCATTCCAGAGGTCAGCTTGGATTGCAATTCTGTTGGCCATATTTGCAGTAGTGGTCTTTCTGCAAGGGGTGACCTATTTAGAAGGACGCCCGACGTTCCCCTTCCCTGTCCTTGTCTACGTCTACATCCTGAGTGTCAGCTATTCCTTGTCCAACGAATTAAATAGAGTCCCTTGGATCAAAATGACAATCGGTCCCCTTCTCTTGGGATTTATTGTTATTACGAATTGCTACAGCGGAGTCGTCGTCACGGATCTAACGAAACCGAGGGCAATCAGAACAATCGACACTTTCGACACATTCAAAGAGCTGGCGGAAACAAATGATATCCTGATATTTACTCCCATGAGGAATCCATATAAACCATTATTTACCTTGTCCCTCACTGACAACATTAAAAATCTTATGATGTGGATCTACTATTGCAATAAAATGCTAAATGGAACTTTGGAAACTATGGACATTTATGAGTTTGACAGTGCTTGCCTCCCGTATAAGCATGATTTCAATTACTTGCATATAGTGTTTGACAATATTGATAAAAAGACACAACACGACATTATTAAGCTTTGCAGAAGAATACACCACTGTGGAGATCCTATATTCTTGTTTCAATACGAAGCATTCTTGGATGAATTGAAAGGAAAGAAATTCTTTGATAAAATATCAAATAGCACAAGGGAACAAGCCATAGCAGTTAAGGACAAAATTGGATACCCCCCGGAATTGCTGGACATGTCTCCCCACCAATGGATTTCTCAATGTCACAATTCTGTATTCATGGACAAACAAACCAAACTCCATCGATTCCTCAACGATTCCAATTGGGACTACGACAAAGGAATTCATCCGAAAAGGAAATTGTACTTTGGAGATGGAGAAGATCCAGTAAATTACAAATATGCGACAATTACAATGGCTTCATTCGGCTTGCATGTTATCCAAGCTGTCCATAACGTAAGACTCCATACACTCTCTCATTCTGGATTACTGGAGAAGTGGAGGGAATTCGAAAAAATGGCCAACTATGTCCAATGCACTCGTTGTTTGGAGAAGACAGATGGACCACGACCTTTGAACTTTGTCAATTCCAATATCGGAACCATTTTTATTATTTACTCTATTTCTTTTGTTACCGTTCTTTTTGTATTGCTTGGAGAAATTACCATTCGGAGATGGCACGTTCTAGTTTTGCGATTTTCAATGGCAAAGTTGGTATGTCTCAATTATATTAAACGTATTACTCGTAGAGATCAGAGAGTCAAAAAAATTTTCAAACGAGTAAACTACAATTTGCGGAATATAACCAGGAGACAATGGAAAGTGTCACTTTTCAAGAAACATTGTGTTAAACGTATTAGAAAACTAAAAAGAAGACAAAGAACTGATCAAGAAAGGTAAATACAAAATCAATTTTCCGGCATCCTCATGCATGGAACAACTTTACTATGCTAATTCATATTTATTTATAATATAATATGTGTGTTGTAGATAATCAAAACTTCTCATTAAGTAAATAATACCTTCTTCAAAACCTGTTCTTTATATATCTGTGCATTAACCTTTAAATGGTAAAAACACATTGAGACAAAGTGAGTACTTTAGTCAAATGTCCATGTACATAAACACTACATTGTATAATGCACCAAGTTTTTTCTGCACACCCATCTTATCTGAATTGATATTGGTACATATATTCCAATTAATTGTTTGTACTTGTCTATACATAAATATTAACAACATAGATAAAAGTAAATGCAAAATAAAAATTCAGCGTTCAATTTCCCTAAAAATGAAAAATGTTTATTAACAAATATTATCGCCCTGCATGCAATTGATAAGCTTACAATCTTTAAAAATATCTCATCTGTAAATAAAAATATTCTGGAAATACAATATAACCAAAACAACTTATTCGTTGTTCATCATTAACTAACAACTCAAAGTTCAAAATATAATTGCCTTAAAAACTTAATATATAATATAACTATATATAATATACAACTTTATATAATTGTATTTTTGCATGAAAATTTTTCCACCATCAATTTCCTGGTGGAGAGAAGTGAGCATTGAGGCATTTTGGAAATTTTAATTTTATAAGCGAAAGTGTTATAGATTACGATACGATTTAAGTAGTTAATATAAACTTGGTTTCGATATATTTATTTTAAAATAATTACTCGAAATGGAATTTTTAGAATACTATCAGATTCTTTTGGTTTGCAAATATTGTATTAGCATTCTGCGATTAATAATTGCATAAAGTAGATGGTGGTAATTGCGATTAAGTTAGTCGGTGTTGCACAAGCTTAGATTTTCGTTAAAGTATCATTAAATTTTAATTAATTACTATAATCAAGATAACTCTTGCGTGTAATTGTAAATACTATAATTTCCTGTCGATGAAAGAGAAAGTTTTATATTGAACACATCAACAGTTTTCTTATAATTAAAATACTTAGCAGTCATTCACATTTTATTGCCTAATCTATGTTGGTAGCTGCTGTCCAGTCCATATTTGAATTTATTAAGTAGCGGAAGCTACTTTATACGATTACGTTGCCTGGGCGTCTGTCTGTCTGTCTGTCCGTCCGTCCGTAGCCACGATAACTTTTGAACGGATTAAGATAAAC
>JAQFYC010006263.1:0-12515 GCA_034694165.1 Tomocerus mixtus | reverse complement strand
TACCTTTGACTAATAATAAACTTGACCAGTTGAATAATATCTCTCTGCGAGCTTGGACCTTCGGTTTACATATAACAATTAATTGATGTCGTTGTCTCAGCAAATGTATATAATCTACAAAATAATTATTTCTGCTCCATATACAATATTATGATTTGGTTAGACGAAGTTGTCTTCCACGGAACTGATTATTTCTATTGTTGAAGCTTTGCTAAATAAACTTTGAAAATGGGATATTTTGGTTGAAATTCTTACGCCACTTAAACGCAACAAAAATATATTACAATAATAAATTGAACGGAGGTAACTTTCAATGTATTTGTATGTACATTTAATATTGGACATTATTTTGGAATTTTTATTGGAATATATATCAATTAATTGAGAAATTCCAAGAAGCAATTATTACTGTAGCTTAGTATATAGAAAGTGAGGATAATTTTCGACTAAGGTTTGCCAAAGTCGCAGCCCTTGATTTTTGTCTGACGTCCTCTGAAAAACATGAAACTGGTTTTATCAATCCAGGTCAATTTTTCCAGGAATTCCTTATTTCAAATTATCTTTCATGTAAATAAGTTTTGTAATTTAGCAATTAAATGGAGAGGAAGGTATTAATGTGGTGCCTTGAGATGTTGGGGAAGATAATAAATATCTGGGTAAATTGTTAATTTGGTTGTAAGGTTGTGACCCTCTTAAAAATAAAAAATGTATTTATCGATTACCAAAGAAGGTTTTCTGAGTTGCCTATATTTCCAATAAGGGGAGAAATGGATATATCTTCCTACTCACAGCCTTAATTAAGTTCTAAATAATCTATTGTCAATGATATTGTGAAATATCAAAAGGCAATTCTATTTAGACTGATTGTTGGCGGTATAAAGCTATAACATATATCGTGAATAATTGGTACTTTAGGAAGATAATCATACTTCATTGTTTTTTAATTTATTTTCCTACCCAGGAGAGTAACGAATAGTAATCCACTTCTTGTAGGAGATGGTTATCTTAACATTCATATAGGCACGTGTTATACAAAATAACTGTTTTAATGAGAATAGTTAACATTTAAATAGAATCGCAGCCCGCTTTTTTATAGTCAGTATTCTTAGTATGAACGCGTTTACTATGCCTACACAGCCATAGCAGAATTACCTATATAGTGAGACAAGGAAAACCGATGCCATTTAATTTATTGCGGTCAGGAGCTTCAATGTTTCTAAAATACTTTCCAATTATTTTATCTTTTTCTTATCGTCTCTTTTGCCACTGCTGCATTTATCAGCCATTTAAAATGTTGATTTGTATACTTAATGCTATCCAATTAACAGTTCAGTAATTCAGCAAATAAACAAACAATACGTACGATAAGAATTCTTGTGTCCGATGAAAATAATAATTAAAACGAGTTTTCATGTCGTGTTGCAGGGAATAAGAATAATCTGGCATTAATGTTAATTCCTAGTCTTTAAGGCTACTGCCTATAACATAATTGCCTAAATATTCTTCGGCATTTGCGTTAATGCCTTTTCTAATTGTTGCCTGCAGCACATGTATAAAATAGAAAAACGTAATGCTCATACTTAAGTATCTGCTATATTAATGTTTATCACCATCATCACGATAGGTAGTTCTGGCGTTTATGCATTAAATTGTAATTTTGCTGTACAATGTATTAATCTGCATGATTTTGTCAAAGAAATTGATATAACTATTAACTATTAGCAAAAATAAATGTATTTTACATGATAAAGCTGAAAAAGTTTTTGAATTTAAAATTACAAATACTACATATATAGCATGAATACAATATAACAATTACTTGAGAAAATATGAACTAAATGCACCTTGGAGAATATAAGTAAACAGCAGAAACTGAATTAAATTGCTTTTCATAATAACAAAAAGTAACCATAGTTTGGATTCAATTTCATATCGATAAAATACACGATAATAGTGACTCGTCATGCGATGGAACTGAAAAAAATTAAGCCTTCTTCTTGTCTATGTATCTGGAGTAATTAAATGACTCCATCACCACGAAACGTTGATAATGAAAGTGGCTCCTGGAAGCAACCAACACTAAAAATGTATTTGTCGTGAAAAGGAAAAATATTTACAGCTGTATACAGTAAATTAAGGGCTTGCAAGGATTTTACCTCGAAAAGTTCTTTCATTTCTAATTATTTAATATTTTCAGTGTTCTGATTGATGAAACGCTGAAACACAACATTTACCTTAATAAGTACATAATATACCTTCAAGTCATGCTGAATGAAGAAGAAAAGTGTTACAATAAGTTTCATTTTTATAAAAGTTGAAAAATGCAAACAAAACATTTTTTCAAACTTAATGGAATCAATACAATATTTAGGCCCACCAAAATGAGAATATTGTGCAGTAATTTTCGTTCCAATAGAAATAGTTTCCACTGGCTCGGCATGTATTATAATGTCGTACATCACTATTTTAAAATGTCGCCAATTTATTGGGATAACAAGATGTGCACATTTTGTATTACCCGGGCTGGAAAAATCCTCAAAATTGCTACTTTGATTAATGTACTACTTCTCATTGATGCAACACATCAATTTATAGCGGAACTATATTTGAAGAAAGTCAGAAGTGAAATTGTTTTTATATTTTTTGACTTGGCCATTTATATTGCATTTACAACTTCTCTGCTGAATGTTCAAGTGAAAATGTCGGAAATAGCCACCACGTTAAATTGGATAAAACAAAATGCAACAGAAATATCTACAGACCACAGTAAGTAATAATATGTTGGTGACATAAATGCGGCGAAATGATCACTATTAAAGAAATTCTTTACGGGTAACTTCCAGTGAGGGCAAATTCATGAGAAGCTGAAGTTGAAACGCCATGTAAACTCCCTAGCAAGGTTGAAAGTTTTGTCATTTCATGATTTCATGCCTAACTCAATAATTGGTAACCAAAAAATGCCAAGCAACCATATATACTTACTGCCCACCCGAGTGGGTTGCATAATTGTAATTATCCTTATTGCAGTAAATAAAATTAGCATTTATGTTAGGGTTTTAATAAAAAATTAATTTTGATAAGAACAATTTCACAATATTTAGGTAGTTGTTTTTTTGGAAAAATATCGCAAATTTATTTTGTTATATGGAAAATTGACAAAATTTAGTTTAGTATTTCTATGGAAGTATTTTTCTGGCGATGCCTTCAAGGTTCTGCTTGGAGACATGATTCCACATTTTTTGAATTAATTTTTGTTTGAGTCAAAAAAAAATCCAGTTTTCACGCAAATATTTATTTTGTTTTATTTTCTAAAAGAATGCTTTCGACAACTATAGTTTGAAAATCAGAAAAAACAAAATCATGCCTCCTTCCCTGACTTTAATTGAGTTCTCCATGAAAAGATGGAATAGGAAAACACACGTGTTTGCTTCTCCTGCTGTGGTAGCTACCCTTAAAATCTAAGTTTAAACTTCCAACAATGTTTGTATTACTTTTCTAAGGTATCGTCACAAAAGATGATAGCCCAGAACAAATTTTGAGCAGACTGGTTGAGTTGTTCGTAGCAAAATTCTTGTTTCCGGTATATTACGTCTTTGCTTGGATAATTCTGCTGATACGAAATATCCATCGACAACTGGATCTCTTTGTGGATTTAATACACTTGAAAAGAAGTAGAAATGTTTTTGGCAAATGTTCTCTTTTTTTGATTAGAACGACATTTGATATCGTTGTGCTTTCTCAATCTATCCTGACAATTATCTATGTAGTTTTCTACATCGTTAATGACTACATATTTATTAAAGATAAAAGGTAATCTCTAAGACTCTACATATAAATAATAATTTGTAATATGAAATGCCTGGCTTAAGTACTATTTTAATGTTTCATTTCAAGGTTAAAGGAGCTTAATTTGAGCATGAAAATCCTGAAATTTAACAGACTTAGATTATTGAATAATCTCTACAACAACAGCTTTATTCCAACCATGCTGCCTGGCCTAATTTTTGCATTAACATTGGCAATAATTCTTTCTAGCTTTGGATGTATTCGTCTATACAACGTGACCTCATCAGGATCATACCTATTATTTGTTCTCCTTCTTCCTCCTGCATTTATTGCCCTTGCGCAGTTCCTAATAGGGTTTGCCATATGCTGGAAAAATTCGAATGAATTTTTGATTCAAATGAAATTAAAATCTTTGCTGGGCAAACAATTGTATCGAAAAGAGTTGAAGGCCCTCAAGGGATATGGAATGGCCGTTGGGCCTGTAAAATTGGTGAAATACAAACGAATATTTGATTTCTACGTTGGGATCTTTAGGTTCCTTGTAATGATGTTAATATCGGTTAAGTAGTTTAAAAGTTGGTGTAAGCTTACAATTTCCTACTATTTATAAGCAAATTATTGTATAAGTAAAAAGTACGTCTGTACAGTGGAAAGCTAAAAATTAAAATTAATAAAGCTGTTATTCGAGTGGAGACAGATGTACATTTATTACATAAGCATAGCGTACTGTTACACCATTAGGTGGCCCAATTTGGTATAAAAGTATTGACCTACTTAAAAAGCATGAAATAATATCGGCAAAGTGAGGTGACATTATTAATTAGATACTTTAGTAAGCAACCTAAGAAAATGACGGCTGGAACGATGCAAAACCAAGGTGTCGAGGGAACATTTTTCTCCATATGTCGTGGCTATAATTTAATAATTTTTGCTGTACAATAAGACGTAATATTTTCAATGTATTCAGTAATTCTTCAAAATGTCATAATGCAAAGTTAAAAGTTAAACAAATTCGTCTACCCTTTATAAATACAAATAGAACTGTAGTAATAGCAATTTCGATTTCAGGTATTAGTATCCAGTTTATAAAGCTTTCTTTAATTTGAGATTCCTACGTTGCCCACCTGATTATTATCAACTCTTTTAATTTGTTATTTTCTCCTTGTACGCCTTTTAAATATATTACTTTTTCGTTTTGCGCAAACAATGTTTTTACATTTGCTGCGTAGAAGACTAAGTACATTGTGTAATACAGGAACCAATACTTTCGGGTTTAAGCCTATATTTTTAATCGTTGCATATACACTAATTATTTTATTATGTGTTGCATTTAGTAATATTTTCAGCACTTGAAGTTGACAAAAGTGTTTATTTTCGAGCAAAAATGCACAAGTTGTGCAAATCCCTAAGAGAATGCAGATGTAGAATATTGTGATAATGTTGGAATTTGCAAATGAGAGAGGTTGCAGAGGTTCTCTTTCCATACAACGCCTGCATTGTCTATAGTCTCTGTACTCATGGTTTTCATAATCTGATTTCCATTTGTGATACATTCCTGATTGATCAATGTGGAATAATCGATTGCGGAAGAACAATACTACCATTTGATTGGACGAGTCCTTTAATACAAATCCGGTAGTTTTCAAAAGTACTGCATTTTCATGTTCCCATATACAGTTTGTTTCTTGGATGAATTCCCTCCTCGTAATTCCAATTAGAATCGTTTTTGAACCAGAAAAGTTTACTTTCTTTGTCGATGTACATTGAATTGTTGCATTGGGAAATCCATTCCTGTTGACTGACTTTAGGAAAGCCAGGATTTGTTGTCTTGCGTTTTCCAAGAGTCTCTAGTAACTGTTTTTTAAGAGAAGGACGTACTGAGTTGCTAAACTTTTCATGTACATCGTAAAATTGTTGCTTGGCGTAATTTGCACAGCTATTATTGCCCTGGAGGAGATGTAAATATTCTGCATACATCTGAGAGTTAATTATAAATTTTCCTTTGTTTTGTCCCGAGTCACTTATGTTGAGGATTCTCAACTTATTCCTGATGCAGATGCCTGCTTGGAGCAAATTATTAGAGTTTTGTGGCTGGCAGCATTCAAATTTAGCCAAAATTTCATATTGTTTGTAGAGAGAAATTTGCCGTTTATGATCCTGCAAATATGGTGTTGGTCCTGTTGCCACAGAATTGTTGTATTTAATTAAATCACGTATTGATTCAAACCTTGTAACCGGGGGTTCATTAATTACATCTGATACGACGATTCCTTTGTAGGCATTTGTCAACACAATGAACATCAATAGAAATGGGCCAATAATCAGCTTAAGCCAAACTAATTTAGAGTGTTTTGTAGACAAAGAAATACTTATTTCTAGAATGTAGGCATATATAACGAGTACTGGGAAAGATAAATAGGCACCTTCTTTGAAATAGAAAACGGCAACTACAAATCCGATAACAGAAGTGCAGGATAAGAGTATCCACAGCCAGGATTCTAATTGATAAGGACGCAGATATCCTGTAAAGTAGTAGTTGTCCTTGTTCAGGATACTGCAGGAAATAAAGTTGTAACCCTCTTCCGTGGTTGGGATGTAAGTGTGAAGAACTTGATACAATGGATTTTCAAAGATTCTAACTCCGGCCAATTTAGTATCAAGGCGGGCGGGTTCCATTATTTTATCTAATGTTAAAGCGCTACCTAATACGATGAAATATCTGAAATCCATTTCGCATATTCCCACAGAGATTGTTGCATTAGGCAATCTAGCAAATAAAAATTTCATTTGTTGAAAATACGGATCAAGCTGTAGCGAGGTCCACGGTAAGTCATCAAAATTAAATAGTTTGAAGCAATAAATAGCATTTTGATAATGCCCTCTTGTGTACCCATTAACCACTAAGGATTTCTCCTGTTCCATTACTTCCATAAGAATTTGTATGGTTCTATCCACAAGTATTTCTCTCGTGGTGGTTATATCCATTATGTTCATACCAGTACACACAAACACATCAAGATTGTTATTGATTTCTTCAACATTAGGATGAACTTCAGCTGAACCACATCTTCTGCACAAGACATAAATGTTATTGTCATCTCCCATAGAATGCACATAAAATCTCAGTTTATTTGGATCACTGAATGATGGTAACTGATGTGTGTAACTACTAGTTTGTAATTCTTGTTTAGTATACTGTTCCCAATACCGCATGAGGATTGCCCTTTTATCATTAGTTTGCAGATGACTTTGATCCACCAGAATGTGAACGGAGCTGCATTCCCCACAGGGGTAGTAATTGTGTTCAGGGGAAAATATATCCTCCTCCATTTTGAGTGAGATTGAGGTCAGGTAGCCTTTTGCTATTAATTGTAGGAACATCACTTGGGGTCTCTTGGTCATATCCAAATTTACAGCAATGTGGGACAAACATTTGAGTTTAGGGGCCTCTGCAAAACCTGGAAAAGTATAGTTTTCTTCCTTTTTCCTGGAGAGTTCCTCTTGAGTGCAAATGCACTGCGTCCATGGCCATATTGGGTATTGCATACGGGCAAGTAGTTCCCAAACTGAATATCCTCTTTCACAGCACAATAACTTTGTCCATTTCTTATCAAGAATATCGTATCGTGTTATCGTGTAAGGAGTTTCTACTTCAGCTAGTTGCTCTACATTTGCTGAGGAAATATCTTCAATTCTGTCCAAATTGAATAGGATTACATTGACGTAACAATCTCCTTCCAAATCCACTAACCTTGTCAATTTCCCTCCATTGGAAAATGATGGGAGCATACAGAAACAAGCAAATAATAAACAGGTAACAGTATTCATGCAACCCATTTCAAACGATTTATACATTTCAATATGAATTTTATTTGTACTTTTTAATATTAAGACAAGAGAAAATTGAATATTTACGTATAAGTGTATAGCAATTTTCAGAACCTAGCAGAAAAAAATTTCTTTCTGAATAGTTAAATATCGGTTTCTGTGCAATGTGTCTATAATAGGCTATAAATTTTATTTAAATCTAGGTCGATTTAATGGTTGAAATTGAAAATCTATTACAGTTTTGGAAATATAGGTTTTAGACGTTGTCAATCTGGCTCGGCTCTAGTCCCTCACAAGATTATGACCAAACACGACTAGTTTATTTAATTTGCAAAGAGAAACGCTGTACAGCAGGGCATAATAATATGGTATCGTAGGCGGAGTCATTTAAGAATGGAATCAGCGCAAATGAAAATTCAAAATTACTGTTTTCTGGCCGAAAGTTTAGAATTTGGCGAATTACTTCACATGAATAGTAATACTGAACGACGGAGAAAGATAAAACATTGTCAAAACGAATGTCGGTCAACTCACCTAACAAGAGGATGTTCCATAAATGTTTGTCTCATTGTATCCAATGACACATTCGTAGCAGGAATTATTTATAGACACGAATTGTAATAGTCAGATAATGTGATGTAATATCGGGACATGCAGCTGAACGCCTACGGGACAATGTTCATGTAATCCAGGCTTTTACATACTTCCTGTCTTTAGCAATTTCTTTATTATACTTGCTATTTTTTGATATTTTCTTTAATTCAATCATGAGAAGTACCTGTCAAATTACTAAGCTGCTAATATAATTGGTCATACAAGTGAAAATAAACGTGGTTTAAAGTTACCTTCACCTTAACATAAACTGTTTAAATTTCCCTTTGATTCCTTCTATATTTTGAATTTTCCTTAATCCTCCTTTAGAATTTGTTTTTTTTTGGTACCGTTTAATTACCTGAGACTAGAATCTAGAACAAGCCTAGATTAGTTTTAGCATTGGACAATACTCCTATTATTTATTTTGTGTAAAGTCATGTATTCTAGTATGTATGTAGTATCCAAGCAAATTCATCCAAACAGTTACGTGGATTAGAATTGAGGACGAGATGCCTCATTTAATATGAATATGCTATCCTATCATTACAACACTTACTACTTCTAACTGCTATCCCAATAATGTTAAATTCCCAGTGTTTTATTATTGTTAAAATTCATCTATCCTTAAACTAAAGTTCATAATGCTGACATCAAAATATTTTTGTTTACATAAATATTGTTTTGATACTTACGTAGTGGTTTGCATGGTACGTAATATTATTCTGCTAAATAAGTACGTAGTAGTTAGTTTAAGTAAATAGATAATATTATGGCCAATCAACTACGTCTTTAAGCTTAACGATTGTTTTATAGATAAGAGTTTATGTTATGCATCCAAGGCATCCAATGTCCAATGTAATTATGTTTTCAGACCAAGGATCCATCAGTGTCACTGTGTGCTTGGTAATTTTCATGAACGTTTGAATATTTCCAGTTGTTTTGCATTGCTCAAATGACCCAGATTTTCTATAAGTGAAGCATTACCAATACTTCTTTCGGTACAGTATCAGTATTTTTTACCTTTGTGTTTACTTATTACTGTGTAGGAGTAGCAGTTCATAGCTAGTGTATATGTTTTAATCAGAATGAGTGACAAATATTTTAGTGTGCTGTCAATCATGGCTGAAAGAATACTGAAGCTGAAATAACTTTTTGCCTTTCTAGTTAGCATTGAAAAAGTCAATGCATTCATGTAGGTACATTTTTATGCTTTTTGTACACTTTTTCCCAAACGCGTTGTTTATTTGCCAAACGCGGTTTTCGGTTCCCGGAAGGACAAAAAATGGTTTTTGCCAAACGTTTCTACAACCCATCAATACTGGATATTACTGTACTTTAGAATTGTGTCCTTTTACTGGAATAAATCAACTGATAATTTCCAAATAGTAAAATCAAATAGCACAGACATAGTACTTGGACTACTAACACTGCCAAACATATTGCTCCTTGTCTGTGAAATATTTATTTTGAAATCGGAAACCAAACTTGCAAAGCAAATTGGCAAACAAATTTGTTTTCATCTTCGATGCGGCTTTGTAGGCACTTTGTCTGGACCTTAATGGCACTGGCACACAAAGACGCACATTTTTTTATTGGAATTTTTTATTGTTTCAAAGTCCGTAATTTACAATTTTCAAATAACCGTGTTGTATGTAGGAAATCTATAATATCTGTATATTTGACAGTTGTGGATACTGAAGAGGATGGAAAGCTTTGAAACGGTAAGGAATAAGCTTTGGTTGTATTTTAGGGCTGCAAAATACAGACGCGTGTTGGAATTCTTTGGCAGGATTTTTAATAACCTCGGATACTTGTTGATGAATGTCAAGTAAATAATACAATTTTGCTTGATATTGCTAATAATATGATGAATGTGCATCTAAGCATGAAATAAGAGCAAGATTAATGTTTTCAGATAGATCAATATTGTATATATAAGTACACATAGCTGGTGGCTACTTTTGTAAACTTATATATTCTGTTTAATTTGTCAACTATTGTACGTTTGGAATTAAATAAAAAATGCTATTTCATCCACATTTTCATTATTATCAGTAAAATCACATACGTATCAAAGGTATCTTTATACATTTATGTGCACAAAAGCTCATTATTATTTTAATTTACCAAGTCATTCCAAATAGTGATTTCCATATAATATACAGTGTATGACAACAGTGTACGAAATATAATAACGTATCAATCTCCGAATACATATTTACGAAAACATGTGTATTATTGAAAAGCCACAGGTAGGTATCGTTAGGCAAATAACGTAAAATGTACAATTATTATGTAGTATCGTCATAATATCATGTAATTTCAACGCTCTGCTCCAACTAGGTAATAGCAGTGGTATTGTGGTATCTCTTTGAGAAATCGATAAATGTTTTATAATAAATAATGAGTGTCATTTAGACTTTGGACATTCTTTATACGCAATTTAGTATTATTTGGCACCAATTAAAATAAACCATACCATACCATGGCAAATATGGATATACATAATATATCAGTGAAAACAAAAGGAATGTTACAATGCTCCATTTGCTAGAATACATGTTTAACAGTTACAGAATTATAAAATATAAAAGTCTCCCACTTATGCTACACCGCGCCCGATTGGTCCTAATTTACAATCTTGACCGACCTTAGTACCCATGCTAGAGAAATATGAATACGGAAGTTGATGTTGACAAGTAAAGTTGACCCCTTCAAAAGTTATTGCCCGAACAACTTCATCGGACATCATCAACGGACAGACATGAGACACCGGAAACTTTTTCCTAAACTTGTCTTACCCATAATATGTATAACTTCCTTTTTCGGTCATTCACTCATCATCGCTCCCACCAATGTATCGATACCGATCCATTAATAAGCACAACTCCCTTTTTCTTTAACTCGCACACCCCCATAAATGTATCATTATCATTACAGGACATTACTTTGAAATTTAGACATTTTACTGGAATAAATCAGTAAAGAAGTTCCAAGCTGCAAAATCCTAAAGTAAAAAATAATCGTGGCAAATGTATTGCTCGTCGTTTATGAAATATTTCACTTAATCAGAATGTGATAGTGAATTGTTTGGCATACAATTACTAGAATAAAACCGTTGTGCTATGTTCTACAACTATATGGAGTACCTACCCATCTGACTCAATTCAATAACCAGGATGCATTGCTACTGATGTTAAGTGCAGTGCTCCTGGACGTAACCAACACTAAAAAGTATTTGTCGTGGGAAGAAAAAATGCATTTCAGTGCTAAAAGTACTTATACTTGACATCGTGATAACTGTAAGCCAATAAAGCTACTAAATAAATAATAATGGATTTATTACATTATTTAAGCCCACCAAAAATGAGAATATTGTGCAGTATTAGTAATAAGAATAGTTTCCACTGGTTAGGTATGTATTATAATGTCGTACACCACTATTTTAAAATGTGGCCAATTTATTGGGACAAAAGCGTATCCAAATTTGATATCAGTATTTCACCGCCAAGAATTGTAATGAAAATTGCTACGTTGATTAATGCATTACTTTTTATGCATGCAACACATCAATTTATAGCGGAACTATATATGAAGAAAGTGAGAAGTGAAATTGTGTTCATTTTTTTTGACTTGGCTCTCTATATTTCATTTACAGCTTCTTTGCTGAATGTTCAAGTCAAAATGTCGGAAATAACCACCACTTTAAATTGGATGAATCGAAACAAAACAGAAATACCTACAGAACACAGTAAGTAATATGTTATAAACAATAAATGCTGCGATATGATAACTTTTAAAGAAATTCTTGCTAAATTTTTCAAATATGTTTGCATTACTTCTATAAGGTATCGTCGAAAAGGATTATAGCCCAGAACAACCTTTGAGCAGGCTACTTGAGTTGTTGGTAGCAAAATTCCTTTTTCCGGTGTATTGTATATTTGGTTCGATAGTTCTGCTGATGCGAAATATCCATCGACAACTGGATCTCTTTGTGGATTTAATACATTTGAAAAGGACTAGCAATGTTTTTGGAAAGATTTCTCTTTTTTTGATTAGAACGACATTTGATATCGCTGTGCTTTCTCAATCTGTCCTGACAGTTGTCTATGTAGTCCTATACATCGTTAATGACTATATATTTATTAAAGATAAAAGGTAATCTCTACATATAAATAATCATTTGTAATCTAAAATTCATGGGTTAAGTACCAAAAACAATGTTAACACTTAATGTTTCATTTCAAGGTTAAAGGAACTTAATTTGGACACGAACATCCTGATATTTAACAGACTTAGGTTATTGA
>JAQFYC010006262.1:0-12518 GCA_034694165.1 Tomocerus mixtus | reverse complement strand
ACCATTGATTGTTCGTTACCTAATCAATGCTTCCTATCGTCGCCGTTTTGGTACCTCACGATGTCCCATTTCGTCTCGAAATCGGTAACTGACAAATCGGTACCAAATAGGCACTGACTGTGCTGGTCGGGTAGTGCAATGCGGTATTTACAATTTGTTTAATATTGCTTATTTCACGTAAATTACAGATATTGTCACTAATTCTAACGTACGCGGTGATTATCTACCAATTTAAATTAAACTAACTTACCAGCATACATTTTCAGCTGATAATAAAATAATTGAACCAAACTCTCTATGCGATGTTATAGGAGCATAAAGGCACTAAGCATAATTTATTATAGCTGCTGAACCTCTATACCTGAGATATATTTTTTTAAATTACAAATCTCGAATCCTAAAGGAAACGTGGAACCATTCCACTTTGCTTTGAAAAATTCCGAAAGCGTTTTAATCTAAGGAAAACGCTAACCAAAGATATTGTAGTTTCTGTGATTAAGCATTATTAACCATTTATTTTCACAAAGTAAATGATTTCAATTTTGTTGTTATTCATTAATATTATATATTTACATGTTGTTTAAATATCTTAAAAACTTTAGCAGAAGTTTGGTTGTTAATTCAAGAATGATATTTATGTTTGCTACAAATAAATGGAAAAGTTATTTACCAATTTATTTAAATACTTATAACTTCCCAGAGCAACATATTTTCCAATTCCATTAAACAACCTAAAATGTGTCCGCAATATACCTTGACTAATTGTATTAGCATAAAAAAGGCACTTCTGTTGACGTCCACTTATAATTTTTGCATGTATGCATGCATGATCATAATAATAGAAAATGAGATACGATTTAGATATTATTGGTCAATGCATAACACAATAGTGAATTCCCGTTGATGTATTTTTTTAATTTATGGTCAGTATATTTAGTACAAAGATGAAGTACTTAGTTTACCAACATCATGCTGCCACTCCCTGCAATTAACAAATTAGTGTACTATTAATATGCAAATACATAGAATGTTTGAGACGTTACTCGTGCATTTGCTTAATTATCATCATGGGCGATAACAACCCACAGAAAATAAAGGCAGTTTATTTTGATGAATATAAAAATATGTTTGAAATTCTTAGGCCAAGTTATGAAACTCCTGTCATAATTTTGAAATGGTTGTTTCAGCTAGGAAACTACATTTGCATAATTCCAATGTCCATTACTTTTAATTCCACCACAAACGTTTGGAAATGCAATTTCGCATCTGTTAAAAAGGTTTGTTTTGTAATTAAGATTTAGTTTTATGAGAAATATTCATTTTAGTTTAAATCTAATAATTTTCTACTAATTGTTTTCAGATGTGCGTCGTTTTTACTATGCAAGTTTTGGTTGTCATCCAAGTTATGCATGATATTCGTTATTCTTCAATAATGGGAGGTGAAAATTATATTGTGCATGCCATAGTAAGCATTTCATATTATATCAGTTCAGCAGCAATTTTGGTAACCTTCTGGTTCAAGAAGCAATCCGTTGAACGAATGATGAACGAATTAGCGGCAACATGTACATCATTAAAATCATTGAATGTGAAATTGCCGAGAGGTCGTTATGTAAGCAATTGTTTAATAAACAAAGCCTTATATTTAATGGCACCATATAAAAACTTACTTTGCCATAATTTTTAAGAATTATTTTACCATAACTTTACTCATTTACCAAAACAATATCCAAAAACTATAAAAATGGGAATCGACCATATAAAAACTTATTTACCATAAGTTTAAGCAAAAATACCTAAGGAAAAACTATGTTGATCATAATTTTAGTAGTAAAATCATAGAAAAATTATGGTCAACATAGTTTTTCCTTAGGAATTTTGCTTAAACTTATGGTAAATAAGTTTTTATATGGTCGATTCCCATTTTTATGGTATTTGGATATTGTTTTAGTAAATGAATAAAGTTATGGTAAAATAAGTCTTAAAAATAATGGTAAAGTAAATTTTTATATGGTACCATTGAATATAAGCCATAAACAAATAACAACTGCCAAAACGAATGAATAATTTTTTAATTTTTGTGTTTTTAAAAATAATAAAACATTTCTTAAAATATTTAGATTAAAAGTTTAGCAGGAATGTTTGGTGGAATTATATTGCTGTGGGCTGCGTTCGACGTAATAGAGCATTTCGATTTTCAGAGCCTTTCAGGCGACGTAATTGTACGCCGTGTATTAAAACGAGTAGAGGTTGCTTTTGCAGTAAGCCAAAAAGTTTTTAAATGTTTCCAATGTAAGTTTCCCGAATTTTTGGAATTTTTATGTAACTAGTATTGTTTTAAAAATCTTTACTTTAACATTTAAGAATTCGCCAATGCTATTGGACAAACTTCCCAAAGCTGTACTTGTGTTCATCTTCATTGTTGCATTTTACTTCAACGTATTGCTGGATCATGTAGGGCAAACGCTTTTGTTAAGTTGCTCTACGACTTTGAGAATTTTAATCCGCTCACTAATTAAAAGAATGGAACAAAAAAGTAGTTGTTTTCCGTCGGATAAAAAAAATGTGGGTAATTTTTCTTTTTTACGGGATTAATTGATTAATTACGCAATTAAGTACAATATATACTTTTTTATTATTTAAAATGTTTCTATAGATAATGCAAGTCTTTTCCCAAATCTGTTCTCTAGTTGACAGTATAAATGAAGTAATGAGCTGGATTACACTATGCATGGTGTACTTTACTTGGCCATATTATGCATACGCCATTTATTCTTTCGGGACAGACACTATATTAAAACGTGTCGCAATGGTGATTTATCTCAGTCTGTATTTCATCAATTTATTTTCCGCAGCACAATTTCAAGACTTGGTAAATTATAAATTATCATCTGAAAACTATTATTGAATATTGATAGACTAACTTAAACATGTTTTTGTCATTTGATTCTGTAGACGATCGTATTTTGCAGAAAATATCGCAAATTTTGCGAATCTCACAATAGCTTAAAGCTGAATGATTATGGTTTGTCCGAAGACGTTGCCCTGCTTGTCAATGAGGTTTATGCCAATCACATCGGAATAAGCGGGGGTTGTTTTACAATCACTTACGGTCTCGCTGGACAAGTAATTAGTTAGCTTTGTCCTTTATATTTATTCCAGGAAAATATTAATTTTGTAATGTATTTGTATACTGTATTCTAGTCTTTCTAGTGCAATGTTTACTAATTCATTTATTGCCATATTTGCAGATGCTGTCCATCATATTTACATACGCAATAATAATAATTCAGTTAGCTCACTAATAAAATATTACACTACTTTGGAAATATGAGTTTGGAAAAACAGTCTATAACATACTCTAATATCCAATCCATTTGTGTAACCTATTCATCATTCTCGCCTACATAATCAATATACACGTCTTATAAGACGCAGTTTATTTACCATTTTCCACGTTTTTGTACCCACTCGCCAATAATCAATAAAATCATTCATTCCATTCAAATAATCATCCGTCAAGCATATTAGTGTACATCAGCTAAGTAAAAGTATGCCAAATAAACCGTGGTAAACGTTGTAAAAGAGGAGCTTGCAATTGTAAAAATCATTGTGATGATTATCATTGATATTCATTGTGATAATCATTGATAATCAATGGCAGACGGACAGACAGACAGACGACAAACAGACACACCATTCACATAAAGGATATGCGTTG
The DNA here is from genome assembly GCA_034694165.1 of Tomocerus mixtus. Taxonomy (NCBI): domain Eukaryota; kingdom Metazoa; phylum Arthropoda; class Collembola; order Entomobryomorpha; family Tomoceridae; genus Tomocerus; species Tomocerus mixtus. The sequence continues at coordinate 8,797 of JAQFYC010006262.1, read as the reverse complement.
TTTAAACTGAGCTAAGGCGGTAACCCGTCGAATGATTGACCTCATTGTTACATGGTTGGATTCCTGAGGTTCCTTTCGTACGATACCTCATTTATCATATGTTGTAATTTCAAAAAATGGGGGGCGGGGTCATAACTCCTAGGGCGTTGGTCCGATTGACCCCATTTTTCAATGGTGTCACCGAAGCAACCTCAATAGGCTGCCCTAAAAATTTGAAGTCGATATCTGAAACCGTTTTTGAGTGACACCGCAAACGGACGGACGGAGGGACGGACAGACAGACAAACCATTTGCATAGAGGAGGCAAGCTCCTCAATAATTATAAATAAATCTATATATTGAATGTATGAAAAGCATTGGCATGTAAATTCCAATGACTCAACTTTGCTATTCAAAATAATACTATTGTAATATAATTTATACCATGTAATAAGACAGGTAGAGAAATTAACCGAAAAATATTGCATTTATGATGTTTTATATTGATGTTGTAAATAATTAGCTTAATACATTTTATCTCCATTCTATTATTTTATTACTCAATTCATAGCCATTTATACAATCACATTATTTTCGTACATGCATTGATATTATGGAAAAATAAATCTTGAAAAAGAAATAGAATCGAATGGTTAAAGTTTTTCGCCACAAAAGTGCAAGTACAATGAAACATAGCGTGTAGTGCCTGGAAAGGAATTTTTGGCATAAAAGTAGGTTTGGTATAAACATGTACATATATGTATACGTAGTAATATCGACATTAAAGAAATATAGCCAGGTATTATATAGAGCTACTAAGTACGTAAAGGAGCTCGTGATGAAGAAATCAATAGAACGCGTGGTTTGGTTTGCTCTGACCTTCAAGTGGTAGTTGGCATGCATCCTGGATCTGGATATTGCAGATTGCATTGCAGTAGTGCGGTTCGGGAGTTGCTTGGAGTTTGGAGTTGGGAGTTTTGGTTCTGGAGAAATCAGGAGATGCATACTCAAATAGTATATAATGCATGTACACATACGGAGTACGAAAGGGAAGTAGGGATCTATAACACACGAGAAAATAAGGAGAAATCTGTTTAGTATAAGTGTACCACGGCGCAGAGCGGAAGTGTCTTTCCCCAATTCCTTTCCTTTCTGGCCTGTTTGTGTGAAATGTAATACCCGATCCAGGTTTATATTTATTATACAGTGCATTCTGTCTATACGGACTCCTGTAGAAATACATTTCCATTCTAGATGGATTTTTGAGCGACTGTATGCAATATGGGGCTTGAACCTAAATAGAGAAATTAAATAGATATAAGGAATTTTCTTAAAAAGACAATTAATATCGCACAGATCGCTTAAATAGGGATTTTTCACGTATTTAACTAGAATTTGTATTTGTACCATTTTTGCATAGTATGTCAATGCTATTGAGTAGCAAATAGGAAAGTACATAAGGATGACTAAAAGTGTTTAAATGGTGGGACAATATAATATACATGTTGCAGGCATTAAGCAAAATCCGGCATTAACAATTTTACGTTAATGCCTAGGCAATAAGCAAAATTTTCCCAAAATTGCAGTTTTTGTCCATAAATGAGTATTGAGCATAAAATTTCATAATATTGAATTTATTAGTCTGATAGAGCAATTAACGAAGATTCCAAAAAGTGTTACCTCAACAATTTGTGATTATAAATGTCCATTTTAGGGACAGTTAAATTTTCGAATATAAGTACCTAGAAATTATTATTGTCTAGGCATTAACGTTAATGCCGGATTTTGCTTAATGCCTGTAACGTATATATTGATATTTATGGTATTGAACTCTATTAGCAATTTCACTATTTTGAAGAGGTGCAATAGAGTATCCCAAATATTCTCTATAGTCAGGATTCACTGTATCTTGTAGCCAAAGCAAAGCCAACAGAGAAAGCAAAAGCCAGTTCACCGTCGCGTCGTCTGATCGATCTCCGGCTTTCTTTTTCCACACGTCTCAGCTCTTTTAATAAATAGTACGTGTAAATATATTTACTTTCTCTTTCGCTCACATTCCTACTCCAGGGATTAGAGATAAAGTCATTTTTGAGAGGTGAAGCGAAAGAATTTCTGCTACTTATCGTTAGTTCACACTTCAGCACCCAACCATTTAATTTCCGGATGAAGTAGTAGAAGGGTTGGATAATCCAAACTCGATATATCTTCGATATAGTCTTCGATTTTCAATGGATATTGGAATCTAGATCAAGCTCAATTACTCAATATGACGTACGTTTTCCATAGCCTGAAAGGAGCGGCGATATTTGTGTCCAGTGTCCATATGGTAAGTAATTAAATACAATTAAGTAAAATTAGCACTAATAATATTAGAATAACTAATTAAATTAATATTACTAAAATAAAACTATTACCGTACATTATAGAAAAATAATTCAAAATCATTTAAAGTAATATAAACAATTATATGAAATATATTAAGAGATGTATTAATATTAATTTGCAATTAAATCGCAAAACAAACATTGCAATTTAATACAGTTAGTAGTAGCAATTTCTTAAATATTAGACGTACAAAATATATTTCTATTGCTTTATGCATTTAAATATATTTAATTTAAATTTTATTGCAGTATAATGGACTTGGACTTCTTATTCAGTTTGTTACATTTCCGATGGTTTTCTCAGCAAATTCAGCGATTGAGAAGGAGAAAATTGTAAAATTTCCACTAATTTCTTTTCCCCTCATACTAATTTTTATTTGATTACCATTCACCATTATGTTTGCACCATATATATATATATTATCTATTTGCAACTGCTTTTTTGTGCTTGTACCCACACACATTTATTACTACTTATTAGAATGAAGTTTGTCGAAGCAATTAATTGGAATTTTGGAATGTAATACTTTTGTACCATGTTTCTTTGTAGATATTGTGCGTAGTTTCAGCATTCTGCAGAAAGTATTTTGGATGCAGTAGAAAGCATATTTATAAATGAAGAATCATTTATGTGAGTGTTATTTCTTTTGTGTTCGGTTCCTAAAAAGAACGAAGTTCAGATGTACGAATACCTACCGGGAATATTGTACTCCATTTTCTATTTTGCTCTCGGAGTCATCATCTTCAAGGGAGTTGAGAGTGTAAGTCTTGAATTACTTTACATTCAACATTAGGGTCACTATAACGTAACACAATTATTTTAACATTCATGATTTATATATTACAATTTCAAAAAAAATCATCATGTTGACCACGTACAATTTTTAAATCGCAGGAGTCCACTGCTATGATAAAAATACCTGCTTTGTGCTTCGCTTTGCTACAAATCATGTTTGTCATTATTCGGGCAATGTTCGGTGTCTTCCCAGATCCAATTATGATGGCAGATTTAAGTGAAAGCGAAAATCCACTTCACTGGAACATTTACAAAAACATCCAATATTTTACGGTAAAAATTTACCCTTGCACAATAATAACTTAAAATAATATTTTTGTTTTTAATTTTTAATATTTCTAATTCTTTTAAGATGACAATATTGGGCGGAGCTGTGTATCTGGCAGCATTATTCCTGGAAGTGCAGCAGCTCTCTGGATTTAACTCGGATGTGAAAGACATGTTTTGTATTACGAATACTGGCGCCAGCGGGAAGCCTGTACAGACGAATAAATGTCAATGTGGAAACGAAGCTCAATCTGCGTCGCCTGTCTCCCAGGTGTCCCCTCCACCCAAGAAAACCAAAAGTCATCGACGCAAGTCTTCCAAGAGACAGCACCAAAATTCAAAATGCCAGCATCATCAACAACAACAGCAAGAGATGCCCGGTCAAGGTCAGTGTGACAACTGCACCCACCACCACCAACCTGCACTCATTGACAACCCGTTGCACTTCTACACTTCCGGACCCGCTGGGCGCTATTAGAATAGACCACATCACTCTTTTTCACTATAACCTATAAATACGTAATAGTTGATAGTAATTAGCATTAATTGATTACCTTCTTCAACTTTCCTGTCTCCTATACTTCTATAATATATCTCTATAGAAAAATCCATTCTACTTAAGGTGGGCTTGATTCTTCCTTCTACCAACAACCAAAAAGTGTCAAACCTGTTAGCCAAATTACTGAACTATTTAAATCTCTAAAATTTAAATTCAAAATAATCAATTGTAGTTTCCTTTTGTCAAAATTAAGTCATTCGAGAAAACGAAGTCTTCCAGACCGAAACAACTTTGCTCCTGTTCAGTAAACACTCTTTCACAGATTTCTAAATCGAATTTTGAAAACAGAAATTTCACAAATTGCTTCAATTAAATGTCACTAATTCAAAAATGGGCCCCGGAACTATACATGACACTGCCAATTAAAATTTTCAGTGTAGTATGTGTTTTTATAATTAATGGCATTAATAATCAAGCCCTACTTAATATTTCCCCTTTTCTCACACTCACGTTTTCTCACAGAACCACTTCACTTCACTCACAATCGATTGGACAAGACAAACATTTAATTAGCGTGCCTTTATCAATTAATACATTGCTTTTTCCTTTATTGTTTATCGTGATTAGCGAAAATGCCACCGCAAGTTGCAGTCTAGCCTTTTGGGTATACGGTGACCATGTTTAACAACAGCAAAATGAAAAATGGCGGCTAAAAGCCAAAAAAGTCAATTCAAAAATCTGACACATGAAGTTAACGACGAAGAAATGGAACAATGGCCTTATGTAAAATGAAGATGATACAAAAATGTGTTTGAATAACCATTTGCTCCACAATATTCAATATTCAATATTATAAGCAAGATAACAGAATGTAAACAATGTGGAAACAATTGTAACATCCCATCGCCCAATTTGCTACACATCGTCATAAATATCCATTATAGAAAAACAACATTTAGCTAAATAAATTTTATGGTCCATTTTGAATTAGTAGGTATACTATGCTAATTGTACATTATACACTTTGTTTCGATTTTAGAAAATAGTTAACCTGTTTAATACATTTTACAACTTTGTAGAAATCTTTACTTGAAAATATTACTAGTGCATTATAGTTAGACAATGTTCTATCACGTGTCCGTCCTTTCGCAATAATTGTCACGTAGAGGAATTCTATTCTTCGTTAAAGAACGGCCTTCTTTCTTTACTCATTAGTGAGTATAATGAAATACCTGCATTTATGAATAAGGAATATAAACTTTTAAATTACCATCACCATCACCCTTTATATGTTTTGGGTTGATTTGTTACCATAAATATAGATAACAAACAAGCAAACAGTAAAAATGTAAATAATATATGAAAGCCGTTGATCAATGACGATATGTACGATATTCTATTTTAGAATCTGTCTTCCTATGACTATTCAAGTTTCATCTTTGAAAATAACTCAAGATTTAAGCAATAAAATATATGCCACAATTAATTAATGTATTTACTATGTATTGTCTGTTTGAAGTTCGTATTCGTATACTTACCACACCACTTGTTAATAATTCAGAAATTACTTCAAAAAGCAACATTGTTATTAATATTTTAATTAAGTGGTAAGAAATAATGACTAATTGATTTCACTATTTACAATTTATATTTTTATTCCTTTTGTTAAACTTTCATTGCATAAGTTTGCGTTGCGTCACCGAAACTTTTTAATTCAAAGTGGCCTTTTAGAAAAAGTCATAAAATAAAATGCATGCATTTGTAATAGACGAGCCTAAACAATGTTAACACTTCCTATTATGATAAATAATGTGCTTGTTATGGAGGAATAGACTCCAAATATTACAACCTAACTATGTACTTATATGTAAGACAATATAATAATAGTTCTACGTAATAATGACATCGTAAATGAAAAAGATATACAGATACCTCAAAGTTGCAATTACTTACTTATAAAAGTTAACTTACTAGGATGATCAAAAATTAAATAAAGCATAACTATAAATCGAATAATGAAACTGTTAACTTCTGTTACATAATTTTTTGCTGACTACAATTAAATGACTCACAAATGACTCACATTACACTATTTGGTAAAAAATAAAGGTTAAAATCTACGTTATGCAGCAGGTATAGTGCTTAAGCTAATAAACTTCACTAACATAAACATAATAAACGAATACCATACGAAGGATTTTCTGGATACAACAGAACGATAAAAAATACATTTTACAGTATACTTTATCAAAACAGGATTTTATGCAAATTTTTATGAAGTTGTGTTTGATAATATGTATCATTCATTATTTTTTGTATAGAAAATGATATCTTTTGATAAGATTTTGATGCGAGTAATATTATGTTGTTATTTATGATAATAATTTTACTGGTTCCATTCCGTCCTAAAATTTTATATTTTCCTCCACAACTTTAAAAAATTAAATTTCATAAAATATACAATATTGCTTCGGTAGTCGATCTCAAATATTTGTTCCGATTGTTGATATCATTCTTTCCCGCCGAATTTCCCGTTTTTATGTGGAATTGCTTTCTTTCCAAATCCCCGGAAAATATATTCAATTGGGAAAGCTCCTCCTTTGTATTTGTCCTCATCCGGAAAATATTTCTTAGGGTAGCGGTGAATAGGATATGGAGCACGTCTGGTTCTACTTGGATTTACTTCTTCATTTCCGTGAGACTTTAATCCTTTTTCTTCTAGACGAACTTCACGAACTCTTGCATTGACAACCAGGAAAATACTTAGGGCTACTAGTATAAAGAGTAAGGCTTTTGTTGTTCTCTCCATCGTGATTGAGTATGGAATGAAGTGATTTAAATAATTGTCTGGTGCTTTACCTTTTATAATTTGGAAAGTATGAAATGTGTACATAATTAGAAAGTAATGCCAAGGTTTTATTACCAGCTAAGCTGGATATGGTTTCGTAATGTCCGTATGTCCGTCCGTCCGTCTGTATACAAAATAACGTCTACAGTTGTAACAGGACGGTGGGGAATGAAAATGGTCCAAATCGGACCACCCCAAGGGGTACGGGGGTACATCTTGTAAGATAAACTACTCTGTAGCTTTTAAACGGTTCAACCTTTTTGAATTGTGTTAACGGATTTCAATGCAAGGATAAATTTTACTTTCTCACAATGCCCCAAGTCATTGGGGCACTGTGATATTTGACCAAAAACGGACTGTATTAAGTGGGGCGATGTTTCAAGTTCACTCTTCATCTGTTTTTACGCATAATTATAATAAAAATGATACCTTCACTTGTCATTTATAGTGATATTAATCAGTTTATTTAATTGGCATTTCATTGATTGCTCTCGATATTATTCATGCCACAAGTTTCAATGTCGTGTAGTGTCACAATGCATTTTATGGCACATATGTAACCAGAAAGACAAGGGTATTCCACAATTGGTCATGTCAAATTGCGCAATCACCATTAATTAATTAACTATTAAGTTGTATTTTTAAAGAATACCAAAGTTACTTTTTATACCAATACCAATAATTTAGATTGCGAGTATTGTGCACACGTCAATGTAATATTTTCTAACTAAAATGCCTTTAAATATTTCATAAAATGACGCGATCATCGTTCTTGTGTTCAGTAAAGTATGTCAGTTTTGATTTTGCCATATTTATTGTAATGAATAATATTTTCTACAATAAATAGATCACAATATCTTCGGAAAACATAATGAGAGACACAATTGGTGTACTCGTTTTTAAACAACGTTATAAGTACTGACGTAAATTTGTGTTAAAACGTTGCACCACTTTACTTAACTTATAATTTTGTGAGGTAAACAACATAATAAAAGTAAAAATTAAACTAAATTATGAATTATCTACTGCTCTGCTCTAATGAAGTAAGGTATTATAGTTCATATACGTATTACTCCTCCAAATCATCGTAAAAATGTGTAATATATAATAAATAGCATATATGGTCGGCTGACTTCTGCTGGTCTTTAATTTATTAATCAGAAGTAGGCAGTATGTACCTATATATACCTGCATACATATTGTCTTACATGCATATTGTCTACTATTGATCTACTTTTCACATTCAAGCTATATTAAACATTTGGATGATACCTGCCTCTATGGCCAATATTTGGCAGTAATTAATTGATGCCACAAGATATGAAAGGAACACTAAAAGTTAGCTACGAATGCACGATAGATCTCATAAAATTTTCAACTCGTATTATATACAATCGGATTAGTTAGAACTACGTGCGTTTTTATTAGACCTATAGTAGATAGTAATGGTAAAGGAATATGCATCGTATTATTAAGTTTTAAATAACTTCCAACTGCAAGCGACTATCATTTAACAGTTTGCTCTGCTCTGGCAACGTAACGTATCTACATATGACATTGATACATTACATAACTTTTTTTCAAAGTCTTAAGTTGGTGCACTTTCTGCATTCTGTGAATAAAGAATCTTGTGGAAAGGTGTTAATTGCATTACCATATAATATATATACTTAAGTATATTCCGTTAATTAATACGTGTAAATAATTTACATAATGTAAAAGTATACAGAATTATTCCTAAGGTTTTGAATTCCTGGTTTAATAAATTTACTAAATCAACTTTGAAAGCAGGGGAAAATTAATTGTTTTCAACTAATAAGTGAAAAATCTCAAGCGTTGTCTCACACAATCAGATTAAGGTTAAAGGATATTAAAATTCGTTTTATGTGTTGTGACAGCAGTAAATGATATTATATAATTATTACATTTTGATTAGGTTTCATACAAAAAAATAAAATGTCGAAGGTACCTACCCTCTATAACATTATTTCGAACAAATTTAAAAATATAATAAATAAACAGCT
>JAQFYC010006261.1:0-12518 GCA_034694165.1 Tomocerus mixtus | reverse complement strand
CGGACGCACGGACGGACGCACGGACAGACATTGCGATTACATAAGCCAGCCTCGCACACTCGGGCGGGCTAAAAAGTAGTACCTACATTTATGCATGTAAAGGAATAACCAGATAAATATATTGTGTACGAATACGAAAGTATAGATACATGTTGGAGGCCCACGGACATGACATGACACGTGGGCTCCTTCATACTTAGGCTCATACTTTTCCTATCATTTAGTTTTTACGAAAATAAACAAGGGAAGTCTGATCTAAATAAATAAATAGTATAAAAGAGTTTCAATTAATTATTTTAACTTTTCAATTAGATGAAGTGAAAAATGATAAAGAGAATGCAGAAAATAGTTTGCCTGGCTTTTGGTTCACTGTACCTCCAATGGATACTTATGTACCATTGTCTTTTCTACCATAAATATGCTTTGAATATAAGCTTATCAGCACTGATTCCGAAATACATCTCCATCTACAAAAGTCTAAAAAGTTCTAAGATTTAGAAAGCGCAACGTAATACTGTTGTATTGTATGTGCCCCGTGATTTAATACAGAACGATGTATCCGTAAGGTGTGTATGTAGTCCATGTAGATTATGCATGTATTGCAAAAGTATCAGTTTCAAGGTAAAGCAAATCATAAAAGCTAAAAATGTAGCCGGAAGGGATGCAGGTAAAGATGTCGGTCTGTGCGTTTGAAATACGATACGGCCCGTTTCATATATTGAGGACAACCAAGATTTACTGTAAGCACTTACTGGAATCAGAATGTAGAAAACATGCACGTCAACGAGAAACTAAGCTTTGTACCTACGTGTGGGTATCACTTTATTTGGAATATGATACGTTTATACGGCTTGCTGCTGCCAATAGTGAAAGAAGTATGAGTGGCTACAACAATACATTAATAGGTACTGGAATGTGTATGCTACTGAATTTCAGAAAGAAAGTGCTTATATGTATGGTAAAATCTGTGTTGTGGCAATGCAATAGTTGTATTATTAAAATTGTTTAGAACCACTTCAGAGCAATGTTTATTGTCCCAAGTACGAAAGCAAATGCATAGATTGCAACTTTTGACGTGAGTTGTTTCTTATATTTTTGACTTAATTTTTGTTCCACCGCATTTTTAATTAATAACTCCCTTGGGAATTTTACCTTGTACAAAAAGTTGCCAAAAATTAATCTATACCATGTTATTTAAGATACCTAGCCAAAACTTCAATTAATAATTAATTTTTTATTAAGTAAGGTCTCTGGTTTTTCAGTAAAATAATGTACTTAATTATGAAATTAGTGCACATTTTACTTATCTTTTGATTAAAAATCCTATTTGTAGGAATTTTGTTATTAAAATAGCCCTTTCACATCACGCGGAGGTCAAAGCACGAGAAAAGAATCTATTTTTGGCAATTTAATTTAAACAATTTTAGAAAGTAGTATAGTATTCGTTCCCGCAAGATTACCGCAATACAAGCCAGAGGGCAAATGACAAATACTATTAATATTCTGCGTTCAAATTTTAAAGTAGAGCTTATGTTTTTTTCATTCTATTAAAAAAGTACAGTGAAAGTCAAGTTGATCTTCCTACCCACTTATGGTTAGTACTAGTACTACGATGATGGTTGAGAGGGAAAAGTAAATCCGTTGTTTTTGGAAGCGCGTGTGATCCAGAAAGGTATTGATGAGAGTAATAAGCATTATTATAGTTCTCTTGTAAATTCATAGACTTCCTTCTTACATTGGAGGAGTACATGAAAAGGAAATAAAATACAAGCAGCAGGCGAAAGAAAGTTTCTCTATATGATAAGTATATACACAAATGGATGTAGTAGTTTTATGTGCACATCCTACTCCTTATACTGACTACTTACATACTAACACCAAGTATTTTGTATGCTTTCCTTGCCCCGAGTGGATGTTACGTGTTTGGTTTGCAGAAGGAAAGCTGCTGAGCCACACCGTGCAGTGCAGTACAGTTTTGTATGATGATTGAGCACAACAGAAGAGAGTTGAGTCAGTCAGCAGATATATACCACAGTAACCAACCCCATTCGTTTCCTTCTCCTCCTTTAGGTACGTACTGCTTATATTTAGATAGCAATAGAAAAATATATCAAAAAATCATATATAATCCAGCTGTAGTAGTTACATAAATATGTTTAGACCAGGTCAGCTACCTTATATTGAATTGTACAAAAGTAGATACTACATACACATAAGGGCCTAACTACACAAACTACACTAAGTTTCATAAATCTGCAAACTATCTACGTATCTTCCAATTTTTGCTTTTATTTTGTAAACTATTTATTCCAAGACTGTTTACTACAATTCTTGTCCTAATTAAAACTCAGTATTGTATACTTTAAATAGTTGCAAGATTTACAGACTTTGTAGAACAAGAATACTTAAAAATTGTAGTATGTCTGGATGTGTGGAAAGTTTTGACCCATTTATTTCATCTACGTTTCGAGATAAATATGTACATTTTGTATGTAGTCAAGAATTTCTATAAGTCGCTAGTCGTATCACAATTTCCAAATTGCTTGGATACAGCAAGGCGAAGTTTAGCCACTGTATTATGTTTGCTGAGTTATGAAACGTAGTGTAATAGAGAAGGTTATCTACCTACCTATAGACCCACATATTAGACAAACTTTTAGTCATAGTAGCTACAATTGACATAACTAATACTATAGACTTTTTGGAATGAAAACTGGGTGTCGATATACGATATTACGTTGTATAAACAATCTCAAGGCAGTCATACTCCACTTACTTAGAAATACAGTGTCTATATGTTGTAGTCCTAAATAACGAGCATTCATACACTAGTTGGTATTTGGAATATTATCTTACAACTAAAATTTAAGTTCAGATTTCGCTGTTTAAAGGTAATTCATAATACGGTAGGAGCAAAGAATTAATTCAGCTGAATATTATCCGGTAGCATAATATATTTTAATACTTTAGTAGTAATATTTAATGGGTTACTATTATTTGCCTCTATGAAAAATGTACTAGTATAATTGTGGATCAGAATTATGGCTAGCAGCATACGCATTTACGCATGTTTAAATTTACTTTTACAATTGTTTGAACCATGAATCCCATATAGAATTTCACTTTTCAGTAGTAAAGAAACAGTTTAGTTCGTATTGACCAGTACGTTAACTGACTTTCAATACAAAATGAACTACAACATATACACACTGAATACCTGAAATGTCCCAATATATTTTGTGTATAGGTACCGTCTGCCTACTTAAGTTTACTTACCCTTGCCTTTGCTTGCCTTGCTTTACTTTCTACTTTCTGTAGGGAATATTCAGGCACTCACTCACTGACGGGCAGGGCGGAAGAGAAAGTGAAGTAGATCAATCCGACATAACATCCAACTCCCAACCTCAATGGCATCCAATCTAACATTCACCATTCAGACAAACTGAACCGAACCAAACGACTCGGCTCAGAAGCTGAGCTTGCTCCAAGGAAACACTCAACCGAGAAACTACACACATGTAGTACTAAGTACTACAACCACATCCCTAATATTACAACACTATCTTATACTCTATATAATATAATATACAAGACTCTTCGATCTATGTAAGTTTGGTATGTCCTGGTTAAACCAACACTACATGTTATGTATGTACTTACTTTTACTGAACAATGAGTGAGTGAGTGAGCGAGGGAACTACCAACCAGTACAATACTAAATTAAATCAACCAGCCAAAGCAACCCTTGTAAAAAGTCTTTACACTGGAAAACTAACTGAGCATATAATAGGATTTTTCACGTGCGAAACAAATTCTTGTCCAGAGCTAAAGAACCTCGCGGCATCATTGAATTCATGCCCGCTATTTTTATACTTTCATAAGATATATATGTAGATATATGCTATTTTCCCAGAAATTCTTTTCAAGAAAGAGAAAGGGAATTTGTAAAATAAACTGAACGGACCATCACGTATGCGTAGCTACCTACGTAAGAATATTTGAATACATTCTGTCAAAGTCAAGGCAAGGGAAGCAAATTGCTCTTGAACGATTCACAATAAAAATAGACTCTTTGTTGGTTGTGAATTTATGGAGCGTTTCTCGGTTGTAAAACTTTGTACTAAAGAAATCATACAGTCTTGTTATCCACTCTAGCCTGAAATACGTAGCAATATCTCGCGTTGCTTTAACGATCAAAGCCTGACAAAAGATTTGTCATGTCTTCTCTAGTCTGTTTTATGAAATATGAATCGAAATTTGCATAAAATGCAATCTAGTTTAGACATAAAATACGGAGGTGTATATCCATTCTGAATTTTATTATATTTGAATTTGCTTCCAAAAATATTACGCATACTTGTACAACCCAATTTGCATAATAAAATTCCTACTGTCACTCTAGACTGTGATCACTGCACTTGTAGCATAAGGTACTAGTCAAGCGCATTTAAAAATTACATATGTGAACAACGAACAGTGTACATAATTGCACCTGCCATAACCATTGTAATTACTTTGTAATCATAAACGCAATTGTACCACGCACCGAAAAAGCAAATATGCAATATATTTTTGCAACATTATATAATTTGCTACTTCTTACACAGAAGCACTATTTAAATCTTTCACGATTATTTTTTCATTGTCCCTCTGTATAGTTAAGCATTTTCTTACTACACAATATTCATTTGTTGCATACATGTTTGTGAACCATTTCAATACATACAAAACAAAAACAAAAACAAACCCAAACAAGCAAATGTAATTCACCAGAGAAAGGAAGCAAAATGCTCTGATCGTAAAATCTGAACAGTTTTGCTACCAACAATTCATACAGACAGTAAATGTTGATTACTTATTCTCCACATAACAATCCATATTAGGTGCATGGGAACAGAACATAAAAGTCCACACCTACTTACCTTTAGTAATCCAAATAATTTGTAGCGGTACAATGTACTATAGTTAAGTACATGAAGTAAATAATCCGTTTATATAATTTGACAAAGTGCTCAGAGATCTAATAAACGTTAACGTTAGTATATTGACTAATCAATTAACCTCCAGCAAGCAAGCTCCAAACCTCGCAGACATAAAAGCAATGAAAATAGTACTCAAGGGCGCTAATTAGAAATTAATGTGAACAGGGAAAGGCACTTGATTTAACCAATGCAATGTAAATGCCGAGTACAGCCTGTGTAGCAGTAGCACTAACACAACACAGTGTATTTACATGTTAAATACATAATATAAGGTACAATCACAGCATAAGAGTACCTGTACGCATTCTGTAACTACTACATAGCAACTACCACACTATGGCACTACTATTTCTTCAAACAATATAAAATACATCCTATATAATCACGTTGAAAATTACGGGAGGAAAGGTGAAAGCCCCGTGAAAGCATTAGACGCTGAATTGAATCAATGGAATGCAACTACATACACTTACACTACCTGGCCTGATCGGGCTTGGATTTTGCTTGGCAACTGCCCAAACCAAGTATGTATGTTCATATATTAATATGATACATACATTTCTGCTACAATTACTACATCGTCACTATGAATTAGTTATGTAGCACATGGAGACGGATAATAAAATATGTGAAGTACTCTTACAAAGATATCTAATGAAAAGGAATATGTGTACAATGCAATCTCTGTAGGTACCTGCTGTGGTACTTACAGAATAATATGAAATTATGGTGCACAACATATATTTTAGGGTTTTCCTATAGCTAAGCTACTAACCTTTTTCTTTTCCTTTGATTAAATGTTCGAATCTGCGTCGCACAATAGTCGGTTTACTTATAGTGGTGTACGAGCTCCAGCTCTAACATACCGTTGCTTTAGCTACTTACTACTTACACGAATTCAAAGGATTCTTCTTATGGTTTAGCGGCATAAGGGTACTTCAAGCTGCAGTGCAGTCAATAGAAACTGCCTACTACCTACCTATACCTACAGACATGTTATGTAATGTAAGTACCTATGCAGGGAGAGTGAGTCTGTCTGTCTATATAAGTATATGTAATATATGTATACATACTTCTGTATAAAGAAGTCCCTATCAACCAAAGTGCTTATCGTTAGACGTAAAACACGGCTAAATAAGTAGCTACGACGTAAAGCACATACCTACTATTCAGTCTCACATACATAGCAGCTCATCAACATGAAAAGCTCTCATTTTGCGTGCGTGGCGAAAATGCACTCAATAATGTATGAGAGAATGAGGCAGTTAATTGAGCCAAAGTGTAACGATCGTCATCATCATCATCATCAGCCTGCTTCGTTTTCGCTCTCTGTTCTTTGCAACACTCTACACTACAGAATACAGTACACTACATCTACATCGTGACTTGGCCTTTGCTTTCATTTTACTACTCGCATCCAATCCAATCCACTACATTACATACATACAGATATGTAGATAGATGTATACTGTAGGTACACACATTATATAACTACATACAAATGCATATAACATATAAATATTTACTATATGTCATGCCAACTTCGTGTACTACTTATTATTATGTACGTAGTACGTATGCACATTACATATTGTGTAGTAATCTAGTAATACAACCGTAGGAGGTACCTTATGTAAGTACTAGTAAGTAGTACTATTGCATTTACATATGTAAGTAGGCACACACACACAAAAGCTTGGCTTAGAAAGTACCTACTATGCAAATTCCAGACGAAATCCCCTTTCACTCGGCTTTCTCTCATCTACAATCTACGGTACAGTACAAGTATCTCTAGGCATGTGTTTTGCTTTGCAGTGTGTAAGTAGGTATAGTTGTGCCCTAATATCCTTGGAATCTAGTCAATGCAGTCATAACTCACAAAGCACTAAACATAAATATAAAGCTCAAATTGGAATCGTAAATGACGGTTGTAGTGTATTTCGTAGTGCATATGTACTTGTTCATTATGCACACTAAGCTGGGAGCAGAAGGTAAAACATTGGAATAGTTCATTCATGGCTTAGCCACATTAACCATCTATCTGGCATTCTCTTTAATATCTTCTTACGAGCTTTAATGAGTACAAGTAGGCTAATTAGTCCTACTTAACTATCACAAATAACTTGAAATTGTGTTGATTTAGAATCCGTGACCCAATATAAATGTCATGTTTCAGACTTATTTATTTCTTATCTACTATTACCTAGCGAACATTAAAATTACATTCGGAAGCAGCAATAACAATACATACTCCAGACGCAAGGCCAGGATAAACAGAAGGCTAAATAATTATCTAAATCTAATACTTAAGTAAGTTAAGTTAAAGGTCGTGCCTAGCAAAGAGTTCTTCATGTACTGATTCCTTTTAAAAACAGCGTTTTATAAAAACCCTTTCAAAGGAAAGTATCTCACGCGGAAGTTATCTCACTTGGGAAAGTGTCTTTTACACACTTCGTTTCGAATCTGAGATCGTAAACGCCTACCATTTATAAATTGGTTTATAAACCTTCGTTTTTCTGATAATTACATTAATAAATTAATAACAAGGTTAAAATTTTTGATAATATTAATAATATTAATTAATAAAACCATGTCATGCAGCATACTAGGGAGTAGAGGACAAATAATTTATTTATGATGTCTTTACAAAGGCAACGGAGTGTGTGAGATACTTTTCCAAGCGAGAGAACTTCCGCGTGAGGTACTTTCCCTTGTGAGATTTTTTCCGCTAATCCCTAATAAAACTCTGCCCCAATTTTACCCGGTTTTTGACATCTTAAGGAGTGTTGAACGCGTAGGAAGGTAAAAAGTGGAAACTATAAATCATGTTAGTTGAATTTCAGTTCTTAAAGAATTCAAAACTTCGAAATTTTTTATTCAGGACTTTCTTTAAATAATAAAATTGTTTAGAGTGCCCATTTACCATTTAGATTGTAACTAATTGTATTTAGTATGGATCTATTTTTCAGAAACGTTAAGAAAGCTCTTAAGCCCCCATTAAACATTAAATGATTTTAAGTGCATATATAATATGTATTGCTTACAGTACTAAATACATTTAGAGCCTGGGCACCTTAGCATAATGTGTACTATTAAGCTAGCAGTGAACGTACAGTAAATACAACACAAGGTACAGTATATAGTATAGTGGGCATTTTCTCGTCCTCCATACTCGTGAGGTTAAAGCACTACAACAGTATAAATGTGTTTATTAGTTACGAATAAGCATCCACGATACAAGTACAATAATTGAAAGAGCCAATGAAGAAAATTAGATCAAATACTAATTTGATAACGAGTTTATATAATTTGATGAAATATTAAAGAAGGGATATTTACGAGAGAACCCTTCGAACCATAATTTGATTGTTTTGTCCAGGCTCGGTGATTAGGAAAAGGAAAGAATGAGAGATTGTAAGAAATGAAGATTGAAACATGGCTGAGCTAAAGGTTTGCTTCGCTGAAGCTGGTGTAATGTTAGAGAAGAAACTGTAGTAAAGTAGAAGATTTAGACAGAATAATGCTATGAACTCGTATTATTATAGTATTTGCCTTTGTACTATAGTATACTTAGTAGGTAGTCTAGGTAGTAATAGTAAATATCATCTGTAATACGATGTGCTATGAACAGTTGCATGGCAGTTAGACTCATAAGGTTGTAATCGTAACTCACCTTAACTGACTGCCTATTGTAAGTTCCTACTTTATGTTACACATCTACTTTCCTTTATTTTAGCCTAGTACATACATAGTTATGGCATAGTACTATATCTAGAGTATTTGTGCTACGTAGTAGTTAGAAAGAACCTACTTTATATTTTAGGAGCACTGGGACCTGACATGGTGCATTGGTATATTTTTCTAGGTGCTTCCCAACGCTTCTTGTTATAACAAGGGACTTGCCTTACATGGAACAAGAGATGGGATTTTTGACGAGTTACAGGATTAGAAAAAGAGTTGGCCTCTAGCAAAGAAAGCAATTGGGGAAAGGCGCTTTTCTCTCGCAGCTTTCTCTATACTTTCTCATATCTACCATCTTTCCTTTACTCAGCTCAACTGGCTCCACTTAACTTCTCTAAGATACTTTTCAATAACACATATCATTCCACTTTCTCTTTTTTGCTCTTCCCATCATATCTTCACTGTAAACACTTTTTTAACCTTAAACTCTAACATTTGCTCACAACTAAATACACCGAGTCGACAATTTTTCTCTACAAAATCTAATATTTTTATTTAATATAAATAATTAGTAGCTGAAGATAAATAGTAAAAGGAGCATAATAAATATATCTATCTATTTAGAAATTAGAATAGACATGCCTGCGTTCCATTTAAAATTAAAATAATAAAAATGAGTGGAAACAAATGTAAATAAATATGGTAGTATTTGACCTTTCTACCCGTTATTGTAAAAACCTGTAAACTAAGTATAAAACTGTAAAAACTTATTTTTATTTTGTTTTCAGTTTCAAAGACTTCTCTTACGATCATACGCATATTATTAACTATATTTACACAGACATTGTATTGTACATGCTATTTCCTTATATTAACTAGGATTTTCTGTGTCTATATTTGGCATTTATTTACTATATCTGCCTAATTTAACTACTACCCCTGCACATCAGCAGTGCAATTGCAGTCCTTATAATTTTAGGATGTGATAAGTAGTTCAGAATGGTCGGTACCCTTAGCTAGAGGGAAAATTCTTGTAGGAAGGGTTCTGTCTATTCGTTTAACCTGAATTTTCCTTGGTCCGGCCTGTTCCTGTCTGAGTGAGTTGATTTTTCTTGTCTTTACTCGGTTCGGCTTTCATCTGAGGCTTCCTAAGGTTGCCTTGTTCTGTGCTCTGCTGCTGCTGTTGGCTCAAGAACTACCTGACCAGTTTTTTGATCAAACTCCAATCTATCTAACAGGCCAGCAGAATAGATCACACTATACCTATAGTTGATAGTAGACCAACAAACTAAATACGAGATAGATGTTTTATTGTTAGTGATATACAGATATCCGTTCGGTAGATCTTCTGACTTTAGTTGTCCACTAATACAGATTTCTATAAAAAACACACGTAGAACTATACGAGATTTCTTATATATAAGTATATGAGATAAAAAGCATAGTATGTTATAATTTTTACTTATTAGCAATACTTAATACTAAGGTAGACTAGAGAAGCTATTTATTTTAGTACTTATAAGCCTTCTACATAGTAGCTGTAACGGTATTGATTAGATCACACTATAAAGATTTGTTATTACTTAGAAGAGGAAGAGAAGTAAGAGCAGAGAATACACAAAACCATTTTCCAATTATATTGCCTACTTCTTTGCTCTATACATTATAGGAAGCTATATAATAGCGAAATAAAGTACAGATACTCATACCGTACAATATAGTAGGTATACATACTAAATATTAAAGAAGCAAATGTCCAAAGGAGAATTACTTGGAGCCGTAAGTAATTCTGCTGTGTAGGCCAGACCAGAACAAACTAGAACTAGGACTAACTTTATTTACACTTACAAACTTTCAATACAACTTGTCCGTAGCTTACTATTAGCTAATAGGACGCTTGTCTACGCAGTATGACATATAATATGTATTAATAAAGGAAACTACTGTATCTGGACCCTCTACAGATATTTGTAAATATATATTATGCAGTAGGTAGAACAACTACTACATGTAACTACATGTGGTGCAAGACTGGACTAAAGTTGCAATCTCATCTTTTCCCCATTCAACTGACCATTCTTTTTCCTTAGATCACATGACCGAGTTTTCCTAACTCCATATTCTGTAGACCGTACTAGGAATGTGAGTCAGTGTGTAACGGTAACGTATCTATTTAACTCTAAAGTATATAGATACTTATGTTAGCATACAAACCATTAGTATTAACAGATACCAAAGTCCAGTGGTCCAGTCCAGTGGATATAGTTCCAAGTTAAGCTCCATTACTATGCACGTGGACTTGGCACCGAACTTAGATGTGAGTTGAGCACAAAGAGCTGTCTGACCCATATATTTCAGATAAAGGACAGGGCTAGCTATCCATCTACTAGCGGAATTTGGTGTTGTGTTGAGAAACACGTTTAGTGTGATCAAAGGCCTTGTGTCAACTAAACAACTGATGAGATGGGATTTGAGTTGAGTCTTCAGTTCAGTTCCTCTCCTGCAAGCAACTCTTCCTTCCTGCATCCTTCTCTAAATATAGTACACAAAGTAACTTTTTCTTCTTTCTGTCTACGACCACTATTTCGATTAGCTTTCCCTTTTAGAAATCCAAGTGAAAGGAAGAGTCATCAAACGAAACTTTAACTTTTTAGTTTAGCCAAACTGAAGGGAACAGCCATGCCAAAGTCCAATCCCAATAAGCATTGCCTCACATATAACATGACAAGACAACATCAATCTATTTAGTACGAGTAAGTAATTGTTAAGTCTTTAATTCTGTTGTAAAGTAAATACTGATAGGAATTAAGTTAACTGGTTACTTTACTAGATGGAATGGAGAAAATAAAAGAGCCAAGCCAACTAACTTATCGCTTAGGAATAGTAAAAAAGTGTCGAGCCATTTTAATCGAGAAAGTCGATAAGGTGTCGCGTAAAATGCGCAAGGACGTGAACATGAACAAGAACATGAACGATAGTAGACAGTAGTAGTACCTTATACCTATACACAGTACCTCCTAAATAGTGAATTTCTATCTCTACATAGTATAAGGTATATAGACATATTAGGTGACTAGAGTTGGACATGGACACGACGACTTGAACAGGACAGGACTTGAAATATAAAGTATATAATATAAAAGGATGCTGGAAAGAGCCGTCGACTCGGTGAGTTGAGTACGGCACAAGTACTACGTACAAATACACACAACTCGAAGTGAAAGCAAAGGGGACGCAATTTTAGTTCTTCGCTTTTTTTCGTCTGATTTGGTGTGGCTGGGGCATCGGTGTGAAGTGAGAATGTGGAGCGTTCCACGAATGCCAATGCGTCTCTCTCAATTTCTCTGTTGGCTCGTTTCAGGTTGAACTGAGCCTTCACTAGTCCTCTCCAGTCACCAGACCAGTCCAGTGGACTTTCTTTCTCACTCTATTCCAGGACCGTTTTATGTTGTGGATGTGGCATGGCATGGCATGGCACTGAACAGCCATGGCATGGCCATCCCTTCATACATACATCCAATGCCATTCTAGTTACTTAGAATGCACGACTACTTGCCACATAGACTTGACTTACTTACATTGCTCCCTTTCTGAAAAGAGACTGCATTGCACTACTACCTACAAATACAACCTTACGCTATGCCATTCCATGTATGACCAAGTAAGTAAGAAGACCAAACTGCGTTCGAGAATACTATTTACCATTTACTACATACATATTAGGTAACATCACATCACAAGGCATGGCTATGGCTATGACTTGTCCTCTAACTCTTGGTATATGTGATACTTATATAGAAAATGTCCAAGGCCATCCTAACGTCCAAATATTTCACATACCTATCGACTATTACA
>JAQFYC010006260.1:0-12522 GCA_034694165.1 Tomocerus mixtus | reverse complement strand
AAGAGAGGCTGTTAAGTCTTTCAGTCGCTAAGATCCACAGCCTGTGAAGTCCGCCAGGCGCTCATTCCATTGCATCAGCGAATATACATTTATAGCAACAGAATTTCACTATCCTAAAGCTCTATTCTTTTCTATAATGTAACTGTACCGTAAGTCGGTAAGTAGTAGCTGTTTCGATTAACCTTAGTATATATCACTTGACTTTTATCTCTTTGCAAGGAAACAAACGCACATGAGACTAACACACACTGCTATAATAAATATATGTACTACAAGTTTACAACGCAAATCAGAAGACCAAGACGAACTTTCTGAAAAAGTTCGTGATTGCGATTGCACCGGCATATTTACTTATACGTTCCATTCATCTTTTCATTCACTTCTTTTAAACACTTATCTTCTGCCAAGCAAGGCATAGATAGAAACAATACTAAATATGAGCTTTTACACGAGCTATTATACTATATTTGTAAATTATACAATATCTAGTTGTTTTCCCGCACGGAAGGATTGATAATTCTGAAATTCATCGACTACTAAGTAAATCAGCTTACTCCTGACCCCACCCTCAGCCTTTTTGTAAAATAATACATCACAATTTTCTTCCAATTCCCAAAAATAATTAAAAGTATATAAATCTGATTTGTTGAAGGATGAAAGTTCTATAGTAGCTGTCAGCCACTTCAGTTGTCAAAATAATGACACATGAGATATTTGGTAGTACTGTATAGAAAGGAATAACTTACAACAATAGCCGTGATATTAACATACATCAATCATTTACCATGTACACGCACCGTATTTTGCTTTTTTCTTCAGCTTATAGTAGAGTCGTAAATCTCGATTAGTAACGCTAAGGCATTTTTACATCACTGGACATGGACAATTAAGCACAATAAAATTAAATGAGTTTCATGATGAAGACACATAATGTTATTTTTAAAGTAAACAAAGTGTATTTTAGAAGTATTGTAGATTAAAAGGTAGGTTTCTTAAGTGCTTTTATACTAAAATGATAATACACGTATAATATTAGTATATTAGCAAGTGATGTACTTACATTATGTAGGTTAGTTAGAATTGGGTAGCCACATTGCAGTCTCAATCGCAATTAAACTTTGTCAAGATTCCAGGCTTTAAAGCAATTAAAATTATTTTTAATGCTAGGACGCTCCTCCATGTTCTAATTACCCACTTCGCCATAATGGATAAATGCGGCACGAGTGTTGCCAAGAAAAAACATTTAAAAATTAGTTCGGAAAAAAGGGTGAGCAGTTATGTTATGTGAATGGAAAGTGAGTCTGAAAGTAGCGAACAAGCTTTTAGGCACATTTTTTTCTGTTTCCTTTCCATAGAGTATCTAGGTACGTAGATATGTTTTGTAAGCGAAGAAGAGAAAGTGCCAAGAGACAAGTACAAGATTCGCAAACTGCATTTTAATGTCATTTTCTACTCCAGGCATTTTAAGCGTTTCTTAATGGAAGAAGGAAACGAGAAGGGAAGAATAGGATACCTAATCTAGGTAGATAGTCTGAAGACTTACATAGATGGTAACGGTAACCCTATCCCTAATAGGAATTGTAATGTAAGGAGACACCACATAAATACACAAAGGTACCTACTTACCTACATCCATACATGTCGTAGATACATGTCGTACCATCTGACACAGCGACCCGATGTTTAGGCAAGGTTATTAACTTTTAACGAAAATTATACAAAATATAAATGGATTGACAGTATTTTTATAGCGAATTTTTTGCTAGCTCAAAATGAGTTTACTAATTTTACGTAATTTCTTATACACTTTAAATATTGCAATGTTTTAATAATAATGCGATAAACATAAAATATTAATTGTCAATTTCAAAAATCAAATCTGAACTTGTGAATATGTTCAGCTGAGCCTACGACATTTGTAATAGTAAATATGACTATAAATATCTTTCAACTAAGTATATGTGTACCTAATCTTAAGTAGTATTTACAGCAGTAGGCATAAGAGTAGCAGTTCCTGCATTAATTTGATGAGAAATTCATAATAATTGATACGCAGCCAAAAGTTGGGCTATATAATAGTAGACGACAAGTACAAGGACGCAGCAGGGGAAGGATGGCTAGATATAATAAGAAAGGCACGGGTGAATGAGTAATCATAAAAGACATCGGAGCAGAGAGATTCTGTCAAGTTTATGTCAGCAGGGTTAGTAACAATTTGTCGATGTTAACTAATGATGAAGTTTTAAAATTGGAGACGCTTTATAATAGCTTTGCCATTAGCGATCCAAGCCGCAGTTTCTTGTTACTAAGATAACATAGAATTGGTTGTACGTGCCAGAGTACTCTGATATGCACAGAATGCTTTTCATTAGACTTCATGAGTGATCTGTTATAGTCTGGATGGAAATTAACTACATACATACTAAAGAAGATTGGTTTGAATGTGTTATTTTTTGTATGTTGTTTTTTTGCATGCATAAATAATCGCGTCCACAATTAACTGTATCAACTCTTTGAATGTATAATTTTACGAATGCAATTTATTTTAGTAGGGAAAGGGAACTCCGCTTTAGACGATTACCAGTTTCTACCACATTAAATTAAACAATATGCGAATTTAGTCGAATGAACTACGTAGTATCTGTAGTTAGTGATTGTATTCTTCGTCTTTTGAATTGAATCTCTATTATAACAGTTTCCTTCAATGTTATGCAGACAGATAGTGATGTGATGGTAAAGTACTTGCCAGAAAGTAAACTTGCGTAGTTCTACTCAACGTAAGTAGCACTTAGCACTCCCCGGACTCCTTAGATATTGTATTAGACTAGCCGAGTAAATGGATGTATAGAATTGAATTGGATTCTATCAGCTCCTTCTGCCAAGCTAACTCTGGTCTGGCTACTGTTTAATGCAATGGAAAATTAGATGAAGTTTTGCTTAAAAGCAGAAGTCCGCTATGCACCAGCTACTTTCCTTAGAAAGTACAATGTTAGTGTGCATATTGAGATAAGATGTAGAGGAATAGTATTTGCGCTTAGATAAATGTAAGTACTTATTCGAAATATGAAAATGAAACTGCATATTGCCCTAAAATTCGATATAATTCCACAGTTCCCCATTATTTCCCCTCTGGAAAAGCATATTGAGATTTTCTTAAGCTATCTATTCAACTCTCTATTTATGTCCTCAAGGGTATTATTTTTATTTTTTCCAACGTTTGCAGTGCAATCTTATAATTTACCTTCGGTTTCGGTCAGAAAAATATGATGACAAGTAGATTATGCTTGCTAATAATTCTTCGACGAGCAATTGGAGTAGTGCCAATTAAACTACGAAATCCGTCACTAATTTCACAGTATTGAGATTCTACTATACTTATTGTCATATTTCTGACAATAGTGGCCACCAAAATCTAATTCCTGTGGGGAATGACTAAACCAAATTTTACGGTATCTTCTTAGTCTGTTAGAATGCACCAATAACAAAGTTATATCTGTATTCTAGTAAGTATATGCGTTTTTGTTCTATTATGTATGTGTGGGAATGTTTGTTCAATCTAGATAGAAGATACTGTGTAATATAATAAGCAACAACAAAAGTTGAGACTTGAGAAGAGTGCAGTTACTCTAGCTAATGTAAGTGTAGTAGACATGCATTTCTGATTTTGACATTGTGAAAGGATGCATTGTTACTTGAAATCCTTGACTATTACTCTATTTCTATTCCTCCGTATAAAACTTGTCATAATGTAATATTCTTGAGAGTTTCCTCATATATTTTTATATTCATACATATACTTGACATATCATAAATATATTCTTTGAAAGATATACCTATATAAGTATGTAGCTACTACTTATACTATATGCTTCTTGATATGCATTGTGCAAAATGTACAGCAGCCATGCGATATTATGATAACATTACCGATGTACGAAGTTGAAACTGTAGTGTAGGATGTAGACAAATATACATAGAATAGAGATTGCATTACTGTACATAGCAGTACTGTACAATGCAGTATAACGCATTATAGAAGTATAATCAGCCGAAACTAAAGAAAACTGAAGATGAGGATGAAGCGAAGTAATATCCATTCTGTTAAAAACTCTTCACATCACATTTTCACTCATTTTGACTGACTTTCTCTCCCACTCAAAACCCAGGCAGCCAAGAAATAATAAGAGTGAACCAAAACCAAGGCTATCTAACGATCCGCGTTTTTGTTACATTAGATCTTCGTGCTCTTCGCTCAATCGCTTTATATTACATTCAGCCTTGTGTTATGTTGTGTATAAGTTGTCTACTATCTCAATCTCTTCTTAAATACCGTAGTTATCAGATTCGTTTCCTATTGGGTAAATAAATCCCTAGATATTTCTCATTGAAATGAATTGAATGATATTTCTCATATTCCGATCTTGTAAAACTTTTTACTAAATTAAAACTTCTATGGACAATGGGATTGAAACGGTGGTATTTGAATTGCAGCATCATTCATTTGTAACGAAGCCCACTGCAGATTTTTTGCCTATAAAAATAATTTCCTAAGTAGAAGGAAACTAATTCTAATTAAAAGATTGAAATTTCAAATCCCTAGCAAAAGTATGTACTTTTTCCATTTTTACAACCTCGAAGGAACTAATTTGATAAATACGGTCAGTGAACATAGGTACCTATAAGTATATGTACTACGTAGATATTCTAGTAGATACACTAAATTGTAACATGACGATCCTCTTGGCACGAGACATGAGACAAAAACTTGACTTTAATAGGAAAATCCCAATGGTAACATAAGAATTCAAGTCAAACTACTAAACCGAACCCGGGTAGCAATAGCAAAGCAACTCAAGTCATTCTTATTACGATTTCATTTGTTGCTTTTAATGTGGCGAATTTTTAGATGCTCTTTCCTTCTTTGCAGTTTGCAACCGGTAGTGGTCTGATCTATACTTTTCTGATCCTGTTAGTCCTGTCGCCTTTCCATTAACCTTTAACATCCATCCAATTTACTACTTCTCATAAATTCAAATCATCAATGAAGTTTGTGGGAAATAAAAGCTATGTACTACCACTACCTACAAATAAGTTGATTTGTTTGAGCTTCGGGGTTTCAAGCTATGCTGTTCTCTCTATCCCTACATGGAATATCTGTACATTCCTACTTCAGTCAGTCCACTTACAAAATATTGCAAGTTTCATAGAATTGGAATCTATAAATCACAAATGAAGAGTAATGTAGGTGCTTAGTTAGTTCTGTGAAAATCTAAATGATGTTATTAAGAAGCTTCTCTCCTTTATCGATTTGCTGTGTCTGTCCGTTCGTCTCTTTTGAACGAAGCAACATTTTTCAATTTTGTTTTCAGATTCTGATAGAGTAGGTACTTTGGACAAAATGATAAGAATTTGGGCTAAGTAAATCGGTCCTCTAGTTACTGATTTAGGTCAATTTAAAACATATCAATTGATACAATGATCTTTCAGATAATCATATCGACAGCGATCATTTATATATCCAATTCATTTTAATTTATTGCACAAGCTCCTTTTTATATCGATTACTACTAATATACAGTGGGGTTCACAAATATTTGAGGATTATTAGTACGCTTTCACCATAAATGTTGTATTCCCCATATAAAATTTTCATTACTGTTTGTATGACTTGCAATTTTAACTATAGTTCAGTTTGCTGTGTAAAAACATCGAAGATTTGTGAAAACGTATAATGGTGAAAGTTTTATTAATTTAATCTTGAATTTTTAGTAAAAAAGAAAGACAGCGGTGAAAGTTTATCCCGAATATTTGTGGATCTCAATGTATACAACACTTTGAAGTGTCAATACAGAAATCCTCTTGTGCTTTGATTTGAGCTGGTATGGATTGAATTGGCTTTGCTTGGCTATGGTTTGTCTTGTCTTCAGAGAAAGGAAAAGGGCTGTCACTGTGGTTGACAATTTGTTCCGTGTGCCGTATATAGACACTGAAATATGTGTCGTATTCTGCGTTACGTTGAGTTTGACACGACACGACAGGACAGATACAGTGTAAAGTGTATAGAGAGGGCAGAATCTCTAATATGTAGCATCCGACTTGGAATGTATTTTCTTTAGAGACGTGTGCTAAAGGGCGGAAGGGAAACCGAGCGTCGACCTCTATCCAACTGACGTCTGCTCTGCTGTTACGTTAGTTAACTTTGTGGGGACATTGCACAAGATATCTTTGCTACTCAAATAAAAAAAGCCCTTGGGTTCCATTTCATTGCGGTTTGTACCACAGCGTTTTGTCAACGGAGGAAATTCGACAGTCAAAGCACCTTCAGCTTCACAACCGCCACTTGAGAATTGAACGCTTGACAGTTAACGTTGTAAAGAGAAATAGGGATAGGCTATTTGGGGTTATAAGTGTCCTATGTAAAGATATGTATTGTAGTGTATGTGCATATAAATAGCATAGATAATATTTCCTGTAGAATCATATCAGTCCAACTCAACCAAGCCGGCGACTATACTTATGCCCTACTTTCTCCCAACCAAGTCAAACCCAAGTCAACTCTCTAACACCAATTGCACAGATAAAAGCAATATCAAATATCGAAAAACTGAGTCAGGCCTTCGGAGGGATTCCACTTGCACTGCTGTGAATTGAACTGACTCAAAATCCAACTCTCCAATGGCAAAAAATATGTCATTTTCTCCTCCTGCTTTCACACTAGACCTCTACCGCTATTTTTACTTTTACATTACATAAAATATATTTAGTACACGTCATACTACACAAATGTTCTAGAAATCTATATTGAAGTTCGCAATAACTCGAACATTGTACTCTTTCACTTATAAATTCCACCACACACTTAGGACAGGATTGAAATTATGTCGCACTATATCTATATTATCCTGGAGGATACCTATTATGGAATTTGGAAAAATAATCCAGAGAAAAAATGGAAATTTATGAAATTTCAAAAATAATACAAAGATACCCTGTAAAGTGAAAGCAGATATAGACCGGAAAAACTTTGAATATTAGTACAGATAATTGTGAAAGCTGAGACGAATTTGGCAAGATACCTAGAAAATAAAATAGCAGTACAAATAGAACAGAAAATAGTAATGACCGATTAATTGGGAGGCACACTGTATATCTATAAACACTTTCCAGCCAGCAACGATACCTCTAGTTCTGTAAATCGAATGGAAAAACGCGACAATCAGCACTAATACTCAGTTGATGCAAAAGAGAAATATATTTTCACTCCAAACAAAACATTGCACTCTGCATTGCTATTGCTTATCGTTAGCTGCTGTACTACATCGTATAAATTCATACTTATACCATGTAGCTTTGCTATCAAAGCAATATGAGGGCGTTCGTATTTATTTCTCTTGTGTAGTACAAATGTAAACAGAAGCCTTAGTGCAAGTCAAAGTCAAGTCATCTAAAGACAAGGCGAGTTACAAAAGTCAACACTTTGCTGTCTACTTTAGTTCACTCACTTTTCTCCTTCTATATGATTACATCTTCCATCTACAGAACAGACACACACAGCTAATCTAACTTAAGCAAGCTAAGAAGAACGTATTTCTTTTCTAGACTTACTGTTGTACAGGATATCTTACGATTAGACTAGAGAGAATTATAAGAATTACACAAAACATCACATCTATCAGTCAAAGTCAAACTTTCGCAAATGTAAACTAATCCTAAATGACTTTAGGAAACATTAGACAAGAAAAGTAAACCATAGCAATTGAATTTTTATACAGGCATCTTATAGGCATTGCTAACTATAAATATAAGAAAAGGATAGCTATAAACAGTTACCTGTACTGTGTGTACCTGCTACATATACATTAGATAGTTCTTTGCTTCAAATACAGATATTTACTCATGTCCTTCACAAAAGTAGACAAGACATGTTTTTGATAGTTACTTTAGTTGGCTACTGCGTACCAATTACAAATATGCATGTGGCAAATTCGCCTGAAACAATTTAGCAAATCTACCAAACATCAATTTCAATTGCGCAAACTTCGATGAAAATAGAACATTGTAATATGACGGTGATTTTAAATTCGTCAGTCCAAAACTGTTTCAATCAATTACCTAGATATTATTAGATGAATGACGACTCATTTAGAACTAGAACAATTCTGGATACTTAAGCATGATTGTGTGAATTGTGAATGTTAATGACTTGATGATTTGAGGGGCACTTTAATGGATTTTGGCTTTTGTACAATATCTTATGACATTCGTAGTAATTATCAAAGCATTTGGCATTGACGCGAGATTTCCTCATACCGTTTTGCAAAATGGCTTCAGATGAGTTTTCCGCAAAAGCAACTCAGCATAGCGGATAATATTAGCAGATTATTTCTGTAAATAGGTGTGGAAACTTGAAGGTATGAGAGTTTAACGCGCCCAGTTTATGTAGTGTGTAAAAACGATGGAAGGAAAGTTTAGCATTATGTACAGTAGAGAAATTCCAACGGGAGTTGATTGTGAGAAAGTGGTAAAGAGAGTTGTAAAGGTAAAAACCGTCAAAATGATTTCCAACTCCCATCAGAGCCAACGCAATGGTGCGATGTTCTTCCTCCTGTACTCTGAATGTAGTAATGCAAAATGCAATGCAAGTGAGTCTGTTTTAGGAGTTCGATTGGATGTCGGATCGGATTTAGTTCCAGATCCCATTGGATTGCGAGAAAAAACGTTGGAAAAGTTTTTCTTCTAGTTAGCTTCTAATGTAATGTAATATAATGCTAGTACTTCTACCTCCTGTCTACATATGTACCTACCTACATACATAAATACTTACAGGGTCTCTATAGTTTATTTGCCTCGGCTCGACTGTAGTGCTAGATTTTCTCTTCATTGGTTTCCCGCTACTGGGAGTTGGCATATGGAATGGACTTTTCATTTCCATCCAGTTAAGTTAAAACACAGATGCCTTTGCCCTTTTCCTCATACATTTCAGTCCAAGTCCAAGTCCAACTAAACTCCAACCTCCAACTCACTCCAACGCAATGGATTTACTCTTCAGATATTTCTATACCATCTCGCTTTGCACAAGTCTACACAATTTCCTTGACTTTTCCATAGAGATGAAGGTGAGCGGAATGAAGGAGTAGAAAAGCTAACTGAATATCTTGCTTGGCTTTGGGAAAACTTACATAAATATGTAGGTAGGCCTACCTTTCCTTGTAATACTTACTGGGAGACTTGACTATTGAAGTGTATCTTGTCTTGTATAGTATAAGCATATATGTCGTAGACGCATTAACGAGTTTGTGACTTTTGCGTGAAATAATAATAATAAAGGCTGTTAATTAAGGGTCACGCATATGCTTTGCAATCTAAATCAAGCATCTCAATGCATAGGTTGTAACATATGTCCTTTGTCTAGGCAGACATGCATGCCCGCCTGATGTGTCTTACTGTCTACGACACATAAACTTATTTACTTACTATTGAAGCCCTAGGATCTAAAGAATCCGGGTGGTAACTTCACTAAAGCTCGCTAATGCTTCTAGCTATCTAAAAGTAAACTTGGTTAGGCTTGGCTTGGCGTTACATGCAATGCAAACGTCTCTACATGCACACAGTTCAAGCTCAACTGTTTTGTTTGATAGGAAAGAGAAAAGAATCCTCAACCTAATGTAGAACATTCGATTCAGATGTTTTATTGCAGTAAATACAATAGACTTGGTTTGACTTGACTTGACTTGACTAGGTTAGAGTAAAGAGTTCAATCCTTAAGACTTAAGGTATCTTAACGCAACACAGCAGAAAAATATTTATATATTTATCTCTATTGTTTGTATGCTATTATACAATATAACTACAGTATGAGGAGGATATATAACTGTAATGCTTCAGATATTGCAGAAAGTGATAACTTTTTTACAAACACAAATACTATATCACAGAAGTGTACATACAAACATAAATAAGTAGTAAAATAGGAAAAAATGGCCCAAGCAATTCCAATTTCAATCTGATCATCCCACTAAAGGAAAGTAACGGAATCTCAGTTCAGCCAAGAATTCTTTCTTACACACTTAACAAAATTCTTACTGTACGTGATGTGACGACAATTCTCTTTAACGTTCCCTAACAGCTTCGATTCATAGAGATTTCGATGTGTACACATATATAATAGGAAACTATATTATTGCCTAATATGATCAACTACATAAACAATTGTACTTGTCATTTTTTCATTTCCTGATACGTGATATTACCCGCAGCTGCTCACATTCGCCACAAATAGGAATCGTGGTACTTTTACTACAATCGCAGTGCTTCTAAATATCACACACTTTTACTACTTATTTATGGGTTTCCAGCATGTAACCTACATGGTTATAAATCGAAATATTCGTATACCGACCTATAGTAACATATTACCAGCTAGGCTTAAGCTAGTAACGTAAACTAGGGCTTCACTATAATTAAAACCGAAAATTACTTAATAATTTAAAGACTACCCCTAATGCTAATCGTTCCTAACGAAAGTAAACAACCCATTAACTAAAAATTTGTAGTTTCAGAATCTTTTCAATAATTATGAATTGTCTCTTCAGTTTACATTTTCTGGTTAATTAATATGTCCCAGTTCATTCCAGATAGTCTAGAGGGTTATTGTGTCATTATTCAAGCTCAAGCTGGGGAGCATTCGTTTAATAGTATAGTACATGTATCAGTAAACAACCATTCAATCAAGGCAAAGTAAAGAGGAAATGATTTATGCTTCCTGTTGAATAATTTAATCTTTCCTATGATACTATAGACCTAATACTATGTAAAGAATTCCTCCCAATCCCAATATTTCATGTCTCAAGCAAAGAAACGTTACGTAATAGAAAACATTCGATTTTTCACAAAAATCGACTGTTCAGATAAAGATTCGTTAATAATGTGATGCTGTTTTTGGAAAGCATAAATAAATAAAGGTGACTGTCACTGGGTACATGGACATAACAAATAATAATCAGGGAGAAGGTATATTATGCACATAACAAAATGTCTTAAATAAATCGCAATTGGTTTGTGTACACGTTTTCTTTACCTTGTTACGTAAGTCCTTTTTTATGTCAATGCTTTTAATATCCCACAAAATATTGAAAAGTACGTCTAATAAAGGACAGCGGAAGAGACTCGGTTTAATCATTCGGTCTTATAGGAATTGACTGTTGTTATTTCTGTTTCGTATTGCGTGTTCTGCTTTCTCTACTTTACCCTCTCCAACTACAAAATAAAGAATACATGAGGAAACGACGTTGACGCTTTTGCATAAATGACAATGGGCATGACGCTAGGACTCAACTAACAAAATCTTCCAATGCTTTGGGCTATTATTATTTTATAGTTTGCTTTAGGAAAAGCAATTTCTCATTTTTATACAAGCAAAGTTGAACATGAAATTAATTGCAGGGCTGGAGGCATACTTAACAATTTAGAGTGCTCTTTCAGTCAGAGTTAAGGGTAGAGGAAAGAGCACCACGGCTTTCTCTACTTATATAAACAACATATTCTACGTACATACAGATAGGTACACATAAGTGTACACATAAGTATTTCCTGCGCATTTCAACAATATTTCTAACAAAACTAACGATTAGTGAAAGTTGTAATACTGCCTTAAAATATTTTTTCCAGGTTTATGCTCCATTTTATTGTTTTGCGTTGTAATTTAAGGCTCTATTATTCTGCTCTTAACTTTCACTTATACACCGCTGCTCCACCATTTATTCTCATTGCAATTACTTTCAACTTTACGCTCTGTAATATGCACGAGAACATATAGTACAGGCTCCGCACTAATGTTTTCATGTAATACATTGTCATTCATCTTTTTATTACTGTGCTTTCATCTTTAAATTATATTACATACAGCATCAATTACGCTACGTACCTAGGTACATCCCTACGTGGGTACATCACATAGGTAGGTCGGTATCCTAACGTCCAACCGCGCAATGCATCACAATTTGTTCAGAACGAGTTTTACTGACTAAAGTTAGACAGTGCAACTGCATAATAGAATATTCTAAGGCTATTTGAGGGCAATTTTTCCAAAAAGGTCAATCTTACACAGCAAGACAGTACTTATTTTATTGCCTACTCGTAAGTACATTAAATTAAATGCCAGGTTAAGAAAAATCAGATATTTGAACAATGTACTACATTATTATGTAGCATCATATATTACACATATCGAAGATGAACCTCACATATATAATGTTGTCACTGACATTGATATTCAATTCAGCAATTACACAGAGTTTCTTGAGTTATTACCTGCTATGCTTTATGCAAAAGAATATCATATTTCCTTAGGTTGACTATAATGAACTATAGTGAAACCCAAAGAAGCTCTTTCAGAAACTGTTTTCCTACAAAGGTAATTAATTATTGCTTTAGTATTTACAAGGTATCATTACATTTCACAACATGCACGATTTCTTTACTTTCTCTGCCGTACCGCATACATGCAGAGCAAGATAATAATTA
>JAQFYC010006259.1:0-12523 GCA_034694165.1 Tomocerus mixtus | reverse complement strand
AAAATGTAGAAAAATCACCAACATCAATTATCACAAGACAACTCAGCATTCAATTCACAGAAGAAGAATAGAATGCAATACATTACATTCAAAGTCCAACTTAAGGTAACTTAAGTAGTTTAGTTACGTTTATGTTTAATAGTTACACTTTTACACACAGTGGAACTCAGATCTAAGTATTTTAACTTTGCAATTACACACTGGTACACTTTACTCTATTATTTATACATGATATATGTGTACTTACTACAGATGATAGCATGCCAGGCATTCATAACACAATATAATACACTTTCCTATTCACATATACATGTACATATACCTTACATGCTAAAAGGAGAATAGTTACATAGAATATGTAAGTAGTGGTCAGTGTGTTGATGATTATAATTACCTCTCTGAGCTTACGAAGCGAGAAGTTAAATTTGACGAAAAATGATGTAAAGTCTTGTTCTTTTACAGTGGATTGATTTTGTCGGAAGCTCTAGCTTGTACATTTAGCATACACAGAATACAGATACAGCTGCAGTACCTAGAATCTTATTGTATAACTCTACACACATATTTGTAATATTATATACCTGAAGCCAAAAGCAAGTTTACTTTACTTTAGTTTACATTTTACATGTATGTACAATAACATGAATAGAAGTCCATTACCACTTTGCAGGATTTACTTTACTCTTACTTTGGCTAAGATACATTAATACCTATACGGCTACCTATCTACTGTGTATATATGACTATGATTTGAGTCTTTAGCCTCCGCACTCCTCTCTTACCATCACTAAACATTATTTTTATATCTCATATTTTTATGCTCCTGACTCTGTAGCTCGCTCAATCGAAGAAATAACTCGAGACTCGACTTTTTGAGTCAAGTCAAGGCAACTTTTAAAAAACCTTGACTTGACTTGACTTAACCAAACCACTTGACTCACTTCCTTCGCAAAACTTTGTTATAATATTCTAAATTTATGATATATGCGTCACAACATGCATCCCTCGTATGTACTTTATAATATAAATTGCAATTTAGCATGGACAGAACCAAATAATTCATCTTATACAACGAAAACTTATTTGCTCCACATTAATAAATACCAGGTGGGCCAAAAATAATTATAATTGCATTTTTTGCAATGCAAAATGTACGAGTAATTGAAAACAAGAGCAGAAATTGCTTAAACTGAGTAAAACCCACACCCACTTCATACGCAAATATATCACTATATCATATAAGTCATGACTATGACATGACTTTGCTTTATATTGTGTACTATACACAAATTACGCCATAAGTACTTGTATTTTGTTTGTAGCAATATGTGGCAATTCATTTTGAATCTGAAAAAGGGCAAGTTTCAACTTAAAATTAATGAATATAGTAATGGTAACACTGATATCTGGTCGAGAGTGTGCATATTTCCATGTAGTAAACCATTAGCCTATTTATCATAGTGCAGAGCAATGTTAAATGTAATCCATGCAATGTGTCTTAACTCTACTTCTTGAATACTTTTAATTCTTATCAAAAATGCACGTTTGTCCAAAAGAATTATATACACATTTGTAGGAGGGAAAAGGTATGGCCAAGCTAAGGTAAGGCATGAAACAAAGTATAAATATATTGTTCAGGTAGCCCATGCAATACTATGTAAGAAATAAAAATAGTTGTTAACGAGATATGCACCTACACTTTACACATTTAATATATTTACTCACTTCAGTTCATTTCATTTAGTATTTGCTTCAC
Source organism: Tomocerus mixtus (assembly GCA_034694165.1). Classification (NCBI taxonomy): domain Eukaryota; kingdom Metazoa; phylum Arthropoda; class Collembola; order Entomobryomorpha; family Tomoceridae; genus Tomocerus; species Tomocerus mixtus. The sequence continues at coordinate 10,767 of JAQFYC010006259.1, read as the reverse complement.
TTGGACATAGGACATACATTAAGGGGAAACATAACATACATAGAAGAGAGCTCTTTGTACTTAATAGGAATGGAATGAAACCAAATGGACTTGTTTGTGAATAAGTCAAAATGAGAAGCCAAATAGCCACAATCAAATCCAAGCCGTGGATTTGAATTGGATTGGATTGGACTATAGTTTTATAAAAGTCAGGTCAGGCCAAGTCAAGTCAAGACATTCACCAAATTACTTTCAACGTAAACTTTTATATGCACATGCATAGCAAATACTACGAAACAATTTCATATCTATATTTACTCATATATCATACCCACATACATTGTTTCTCTTATGTAAAGTCTGGAAATTAAGGGAAATGCATATTAAATAGAATTATACTGAAGTATGTGGTATAGTAGTTCGGTATGGTTCATATACACTAGCTAGGTACACATTCATGTATATTCATTGCGTGTTTTCCAGTAATTGAGCAACATTTGAATTATTAAGAATCAGAATCAAATGAACTACTGCGTATACTACGTATGCTACATGTCTGTATGTACACTAACTGTAGTCTGTAATATAATGTGAGGAGACGAGTAGTAAATAAGTAGCTAAAAATTTCCCTATTCTTTCTTTATGTAGAATTTCGTTTGGTCTAGCTCTAGTCTGGGTTGAATTGACATGGCTTGGTTTGGACTGGTCTGGTTTGGCTTGGCTGTTAACAGTTGCTTCCGTGAGCAAGAAAAAATTCTGAGCTGATTTCGCTTGCTTACTTATTATATTTGCTACCGAGTCAACTTTTACTGTTATAAAGTATATATTATATTTAGTAGTACCGTATAGTATGGTCTGGTCTGGTTCCCTAAATACTTTTATTTATTGTTAGTAGCGGTTGATTGTTTAGTTTTGGTTTGCATTTATTTCATGTTATGTCCGCGTCGCATCTGGTCCTACTCTGCTCTTTTTTATAAGTAGTGTAATTTTATTAGCCACTACAATACAACACTACTACATAGTTTCTGTATCTTGAGAACCAACGAAAATAGTTCAGAGTTCAGACCATTCCATTCCAGAGTCCAGGACGTAGTTTAGTTTGGGTTCGCTAGTTAAACATCTAAATGAAACAAAAAACATTTAAATAAAATGCTAAAGAATTGCTTATACATAGTATGTGTGTACATTCCATATCCATGAAGTATGACTCTCATTTGGCTTAAACTCATTTATTTAGTTCGAGAAAAAAAATTCACGGAATACTTATTTGTACATGTAGTTATAGTATACTTATGTAAAGGTAGAAATCGAATTTTTTTATGCTGCAAACAATAGAAAAGTAGTTCTCTGAGTGTTTTTCTTTGGTAAATACAATGTAGACTAGAATTTTCATCGTAGAATTTGCATAGGAGGTGAAAATGGTTCTAAGAATTGATGAAGAGCAAGCAATAGCAAACAGACCAGCTAAAAATTCCCATTGCACGGCCGAGTGACCGCCATACGAAATGAGTTACTTAAAGTTTGGACTTTGCATAGGCAGCTTACAAGTCTTAAGTCAAGTCAGCTACTTATTTACGTACATTACATTTAGCAATAAAATTCATATATACATGTCATGCTGTGCTATCATATGAACTACCACTTACTTACTTTGAAATGGATACACCAAACAAACTTGCTTACCAAAGTTATACTAGGCAAGTTCAATTCATTTAAGAATACACATTTTTATTTTTCCTTTATGTACTACTGTACCTACACTAGTACAAATAAATACACACAGTATAGCTTACTTGTGAGTATGTGTAATCAAAATAGGATTAGTATTATTACGTTATGTTTTTCCACAGAAAATATTAACGTACAAAACAATGGAGAAGAGTCGGAGCGTGGAATACTACATAAAACTGGAATCTAACTCAAACTCAAAGCAAATACGCCAAACCAGACTGATATGATAAATAAAGCTAAAGCTGTATTTATATTTACTTGTGGTATGCCTTCAGCGTACTTTATAAGATAAAAGTAGGCATGTTGCATTGCATACATATTTACTTTTAGCTCATAGTTAATAATAATATAGAAAAATTACCCACCCTCTCTCTTCTCTCCATGAAATAGTTATGAATGTGTAGTAAATTCAAGTTGCATTGCAAAATATCATGAAAAAAATTATTACATTGCATTATACCATACTATACAGTACACTATACTTACTAAAGCATATAAGTACAAATACGTATGCACCTACCTACCCACTGCAGCTTATGTGTATAAATAAATGAAGTTGCTTTGTACTATGTTATAAGGATGACATGTGTTGCTTGTTCTTGTTGCATTACATTTACATTGAACGGCTGTGTTTTCCGAGCATGTATGAAAATAAAACGTGTATGTAAGTAGTAAGTAGGTAGTAGTAGCCTAACCATGCTTAGCCAAGGTGGATTTACCAGAATGTAATATAATAGCAAACTATTGCATCATTGTAGATTGTAGCCATTTAATAAGCATATTATATGTATATGTATAGGTACAACCTGGATTTGGACGGGTGCTGGTACTTATTTTTTGCAAAATGTTCACCAAGCCATAATTCCGTAATTAAAAGAGCAAAAGATGGCTTTGTGGTCCTTTGCGATACATACGTTACGTTATCACTATTACAAAACAGAACGGATACACATATAGATAGGACGCGCCACAGGACAGGAGAAAACTAGCTTTACTTACTACGTACATAAATATTGTACACTTATGCTTCTACTACAATACAATACACACACAACACATAAATTATATAAATTTGCAGAGATGATTTAATGCAGCAAAGCATACTAGGCACTAGGCACCCTATGCTCATTTAATTTATAATGCTTTTAAGTAACTAAGTAGTAAGTAGCTATGCGTAAATTCAACTAAAGATAAGTAACTTTACATAGCAGTATGTTAAAAATCCTAAAACAATAAACCAAGATTCTAAACTTATGAATTAAATAAGTATACACACTAAGACACTAGACGTAATGTCTAATTGTTAAGTTTTGCATGCTCAATTATATAATGAATTAATACCGTACACTTGGCTATAGTAATTTAACATACATGTACAGATATGTATTCAAGAAGCTCATTCTGATTTGATGTATGATTGTTGCATGCAAAATAGATAAGTGTACCTCCATTGAATTTAATGTTGAGTTCAACCCTCTTACTTATGTTTTGTGTATTGAGTATACCTACATACTTAACTTGCGTTTAAGAATGTACATGTGTGAAGAAAGAAAGAGAAAATCAAATGAGAAGAACCACCAGACCAGGAATGCATACTGATTTGATAAATATTAACTTAAGTGTAATGTGATTTAACTACAGGTACATAGTATTTGTATTTGCATTGCATTTGTATATCTTTTATGTATGCATGTATTTAAGTTGATTTTATTTGACTGGGCGAGCTGCGGGCAGTACTGGACCACAAGTACCTAAGATCTACAGTACACTCTAAAGAATATTTACATATATAAATACATACAAGCCTGCCTACCAGATATAAAAACTACAGATAAATGCTAGGAAAGGTTACAGATGATTTCTATAGAATATTTGCTTTGATTTGATTTGAGTTCATCATTCATGGGAACATAACCATTAGTTCAAATACATGTAATTATCTGTATAAGAACTTAGCAATGGAATCACTAACTAACTAAATGAGAAAATTATGTATGTATGCATTTGCAAGCAAGCCGAGAAATAAAGTAAAGCAAAAACTTCACAGTCAGTTTATACATATAAAAAGGTATATTTATGAATGTATGCATGTAATGTATACAGAAGTGAATGAAATGTAGATATTGATAAGTGTAAAGTGTAAATGTAAGTAATGTTGTGTAAGTGTGCCCATAGTTTAGATACACTTAGGTTGTTTATATTGATGATACGGGGCTGGTGATGTTAATGTGATATGAAATCAGAGATATTGGGAATTATCCTAATGGCAGTTAGCAGGTATGCTATATATGTTTTGTTTATGTGTAGGTAGTTTATTTAGTTACTTACTACATATACATAGTTAGTGTAGTGTACTTAGTTTAGCTAACTTGATTTACGTAAGAGTATAATAGGTAACATCGTAAGCTAAAGTTGTGTATGTATTTTGGGTGTGCTATCTCTCTCCTATCTACTACATCCATACATTTATATTATACAACTGCTCTACATGCATCCACATCTAAGTAAAAGCGTTTACTTTTTGTTTGCTCCGTCAATTCTATAGGGAATGAAGGGAAATAACATGAAAAGGTGATAAGTATAGTTAAGAGATATAGCTAATGTTAGTCTGTGGCCGTAAGGGAAAGCCCAAGCAAGAGTTAGAGCCAGCCCATTCAATTAGCCTGAAAACCACAACGAGAGCAAAGCAAAGCATCGATAGCCAAACCAAGCCAAGCCAAGTCAGAATTTAGTGGACTGAACTCAACCAAAAGCTAATCTGATCATCATTATTCTAACACACTATTTTCTCTGAGTTTTTTTCGCTTTTTTATCACTTCACTTTGTTTTACGCTACTTCTCTACATTAAATACATACCTAAATAGTTAGCCTACTATGTACTCCTTCCTAATACATTTATTCCTTAGGATTTTGACGAGAGCGGACGGGTAGAAGTAAATTCTTATTTCCAATGCCCTGGCCTGAGTGAGTAAAACTTCAAACTATCCAACTCGAGTCATGCAATCCTATAATTGTGATATTTACTTAAGTATATAAGTATACAGCATATTTACTCAAGTGTATTGCATTGAGATCCAAAGAATTGAATGGAATTGACTGCCTCTTTAATATTTCTAACTACTTTGGTCATGTTCGTTGCTGTTGCTCGCACAGGACAGAACGAGGATACAATTTTCTACAGCATGTATAGGGAATAACATAAGTATAATTATAAAAGGATGCACTTACATATATTATATGACCTATTAAGTATATGTACTGATAATAATGGTCCTTAAATCCTTTATTAGTCTTACATTTCTTCATTTTCTAATAGATTTGACACTGTCTTGTCGTGTCTTGTTTTCTCTGAGTTATTACTTATCCTATTTTACAATCACCTTCCCTTTTGTTTTTAAATGTTCTTTTATGCAGTTAGTTTAGTGCTCTTCTCAAGCCAAGCCAAGCCAGGAACACAGTTTAGAGCTTATCCGAATTCTTGTTAAGAAAAATAGTAACAAAATAAAAAGTTAGGGTCCTTAGTTATTATTGCAGTATACCTAACGTATGTACATATGCATTCGTATAGGAATGGGACATGACATAACATGCAATGCAGTTCAGTCCAGGTAGTTTAGGTTTTGGTTAAACTAGTTAGTACGTATGTATTTACGAAAGTATGTATCTGTACAATAGCTAAGGTTGGTAGGTACATTGTGTCTCTGTGTTAGTGTTACAATAATAAATTAAGAGAGCATTCCAAATCCCTTCGGTTGACATTGTGTCCTATAAAGATTACGCTTTCACTCTCCCAACTGATAGCTGGTACTGGTACTCGTACTGGTACTGGGCGACCAGGCCAAACCATAGTAATATACATAGTTAACTTCTTTCGTACTTATATAAGATAAATACATAAAGATAGAGGAAAGAACAAGATTTTCCCACTAGAACTCCAGTCTCCGTTGTTTTGTTCTACAGTATGCATTCTTATATAATGTAATCCATTTTGCCTTTTCTTTTACTTATGTAATAGTACATACATAGCTTGAGTTTGACTTGACGTTGTGGCATTTGTTTTAGCTGTCTTTGGCTATGGCTTTGGCTTACTTACCCATAGGTACTTACTAGGGATATTTTTTTTATCTTGTTGGAGTTATCTGTCCTTCTTACATGTTTAGTTGTATTTGAGGTAATAAAATGGGTAGAAAGGAGAAGGACAAGCCTTCGTTATCAACAACACAACATAACATAACATGAGATATAGATACAGACATTAAACTATGTAATACTTAAACTACCATCTTCCTACATACAAAATACAATACACATCACATATAGCAGCTAGCATCCTATACAAAATAACACACTTTGTATTGTACAAGAACAAGAAAAGCAGATGAAACTATGAAACCAGACCAGAAACAACAGAACATGATTAGAGATATGGAATCAGAACAGAATGGAATGGTGGAAAACGGAACAGAAACAATAAAATTCTCCTCTTCTGTTGAGAAACATTCAATGCCAAGCAAACCTCACGTAAGTTTCTGTAAATTGAGGTAAAATAAAATAAAGGTGAGAAGAGGAGACGAATGAGAAGCTGCACTAACTAACTAGCTACATACAACTACAACTACACTTACTGATTTACCATACACACAATAAGTCTCATGTACTTTTACATTACAATGCACGCATACCTTAAGTATATGAAGACTTATTAGTTGGTAAATTAAAATAAAAAAGTGTAAAATGGAATGAGTTAGCTGAAAAATGTTACTATATATAAGTATCTATGTATTTCAGGTAATGTTAAGCATATTGTATTGCATTATGTGATTAGGTAGGTAGTAGGTAGTAGGAAAGTATGTAATTTTAAGTTTACAAGAGTCCAGTCCTGTGAAATCCAGTCTGCATAGAACATACGCAATACACATCAGGTTGGTTTTCCTCACTAGGCAGGTATGTAATGTAATGTATGTACTTATGTATAGCTTGGCAGTTGAGCAAATGTTAAAAAAAGTGAATGATATCGGAAAGGATGATCGCTTTAGATAAGGAGAGCCATTTCATTTCATTGAGAGGGAAAATAAGCAAAACTAAACTAAACGTACACTCTTTCTATATAAATTACCCATATAAAATACATTACTTACATTTACATCTACTCTGTCTAATATAAATACTAATGCAATATAATTCACAGACTCAGGGCTGTATGTCAGGAAAATATATTCTTCAGACTTCAAACTAATAGGGATTACAATTACACACACAGACCAGACAATTGTGGCCAGATACTGCATACTGTACTTAAAATATTTAGCTACAACTACCAATTAAGCTGTGTACTATGTATAATATGTAGTAGGCAAATTTAGTTACTAATATTATTATACAAAATAATGAAATAGAAATACCAGGCCAAAGCCAGGTTTGGTTTGTTTTAGCTACCGGAAGCTACGACTGACTTTAACAGCCATCATCATGTCGGATATGAAACTTGCCTTAGCTCACTCACTCACTCTGGTTGTATTTTGTATATAGAGAGCAACTGCATTGAATTTACACATTATATTACGTTATGTACTAAAACAATCGCCATCACCAACAACTGATACGGATACTGATAAGCCTTGATAAGCATCCAGCTCATATCCATATCCATATCAGAGTAGTCATCCATCCATCCAACAATTGAACTAACAACTAACCCTATTCACTCACAATGCTTACAGCTTACTGCTTACTTTACTTACCTTACCTGGCCTGGCATGGGTAATTCATTGTTACACTATATACACACTCACAAACTAATAACGTCAACTATTCTCTCTCTAATAATGTAAAGCAATTTAAATATTCCAATGCACATTTACACTAATAGGTAATTGTAGTACATGCTTTGTATGCAACAATATTCAACCACTTTTTTAAGTGATACACTTACACTACTTACTATATGGGTAGGTTCGTAGGTTGTAGGTACAAATATTATGAATACAATACAAGTACCTACCACTTTTATACTAATAATTTAGGTACTTACTGTACTATACAATACAGGTAACAAGGAGAATAGCAAGGCAATTAAGTCAGAAGGCTCGGCTCACTTCACTGAAGACTGTTGCGTTACATTACGCAATTATTATTAATAAACTACAACTATATTTGATTCCTTTTCCTATATACATAATTGCCGGTGTGATTTTCTCATCTGAAATAAAGTTTCAATTAATTCATAGCTTTATCCTTATCTATTCCATTTATAAGTAAATAGGTAGAACTCTCATTATTACTGATATCTCCTTTATGTTGAAAGACGACTTTCATGAAATTAGAAATATTGTTTGATAGAATTGCAGTAGAAATGGAGATGTTCCTTGTTTGTGAAACACTGTAATACTTGCTTCATTTATTTAATTGAAAGCTTTGTTTAATACAATACATTGTTAATCATTACTGGAAGAAATAGTTTCGCATATGTTGATCGTATGGTGATGGCATATGTTTTAGGCAAGAGTTTCCTTCAGTAAATTCAGCTTTTAAAGTGTGTGATATGTGATAGATAAATATAAAGCCGGTATAAGATGTATAAGATGCATACGATATAGAGACGACCTTTATAGGTAAGATTAAGAGTGTCGTACTATAATTATTTTTGTATTATACTAGAAAAGAGAAGGTATGTGTTATGTTATGTTATGAGTTGTGGTTTGGTTTGGTGTGGGTATGAAGGTATGTAAATGTGCAATAGTAAGTATGTAATGTTTTTATAGTTGAGAGATAAGGGCAATTGTCTAGATGGACAGGGAGATATCTGTATTGTAATTGTGAGGGAGACTAAGCCAGGCCAGGCCAGGAACGTAGAACTTAGCATCAGTTCCACTAGAAACTCTAACTACCGCTGCTTGCTCATCCGAAAAAATTAAGGGAATTATGCAAATGAGTGTCTGTGAAACTGCCATAGCCAAGCCACATATTAATTAGCTTCGTACTTACATACAAGCATAATATACTAAATAGGAGACAAGTCCTTTCGTCATCCATATACTTACATACCTGTTTCTTGATTCATTTATGCTACTTTTCTAACTACTAACTACTACGACCACCTAAGATATCAAACGAACAAATGTCCAGTCTACAGTAAGTCCAACTGTCCATTATGGCAGAGAATAGAGGAGAGTACCTACAATTTACAATGAAAAGTGTCATGTCACGTCGCGTCACTTTTTAGACTTTAAACGAGTGAAAAGGTTTTTTATTCGGAAACTATATTAAAATGCCAGATTAGTAAGTTGAGTAATAAGTTGTGGAAAAATTTAAAAATTTTGTTTAGCTCAAATGTACCAGATTAAGTATTCACGCAAGCTCGTAGCTTTGTCAGTTCTTCAACTTTTTAATGTGCAAAAATCTATTCTTCTGACAATATCTCAATAATATACTACAGCTATTTTAGTATTTTGATTTTTGCCCGTTTTTGCCATGAAATATACCACTTAAATGCAACTAGCCAATTCACTAATAGTCCCTAAACTATTTTGAGGCTACAGAAGGGGACTTATGCGCTTTCATGAAGTTTAGAGTAGTAAATTACGTAAATGAAAACTGTAATTCATCTCGAGTAAGTGCATATTTAGCATCGCACAGATAGTAATTATAAAAGAAGTTGTAACTCATACAAAGTTTGCACAGGAAATTGGCAAAGGAGCCGCTTTTCTTGCCATTGCAACTTGCAACTCTACAATTATAGTTTTTACTTAACAAAAACAAAACAACTAGAGGTATCACCAAGCGAGCCAAAGCCAAAGCAGCAACATAATTGTACATAGGTAAGTATTAAAGGTTTGTTTTTTGAATTATTAGACAAGTAAGTGGATGTAAGGTATTAGTAATATTGTATAGTGGGTATGTAGTAGGTAAGTACAGTTTATCAGTTTATAGTAAGGTATAATAATTCTTAAAGCCGTCTACAGAAGAGAACAGACCAGCAACAGCAGAGTTTAGAACATACTGTGTGGAATAATGTATTCACGAGTACAACTTCCGTTCCCATTTTCCCTGAACAAGAACAAGCAATAGAAAATACAAAGTACAACTACTTACTTACACTACATAAACATCCACAGCTTAACTAGTTAGATATTTCTATGTAAATCCTGTTTAAATGTCTTGTTATGTCTTTCATTTATATTTTTCATTGTTTTAAAATTTTTATGCTAAATACTAATAGTAAAGCTTATTAGTTGCACTTGTACTTACTATGTACCTATACATGCATACATATTTGTACATACTATCAGAAATTCTCCATGCAGGTACACATTACTCTGAAGCAACATTTTTTTCTGCAAATGTATATGTACCCACTCTACATTGTACCTACCTACTTAACCATTTCTTTCAATCAACCCAATGTAATTTTAAAAGCTTAAGCTTGCGCTCACTACCTTCTCATGTAAATATCCTCCACATAACTAACTATTATTATAAGTTACTACTAATTCCTTTATGTTTTGTGTTCGCGATCCTTATCCTGATTCTGGCTTGACTTGACTTGACTTGAGAATGAGAATTCTCAATGGAATTTAATACAATACAATTATTTTTGCAAACAAAACAAAACAATCGGACTCACGAGTAAATTGTTGCTATTAGGAAAATACAGGGGTGGCAGTGCCCGCCTGAGGAAATCCTTGTTAGTTTTTGCCTTTCAATATTATTGGCATTAGCAAATTAATAGTGCTACTAATGTTTTGTTCTAGCGTGCCCAGTTTTACTGAACTTGAGCAAAAAGCAACTGAAATGGTGTACTTCTGCTTCTGTAGTACAATGTAATACATTGCATCTCTGTGCATAAATATTTGCCTACATAAACTAGCCAATTTTTTCCTTGTTGACTTCAGCCTCAGTATGTGTAGTACTTATGTGCGTATGTAGTTTATTATAGCATATAATCTCTTCGATCTTATTCTATATTTCATTAATAATTAATTAATAATGTAGTAGACTAGTTGTGGAAGGAAAGGTAGCTATTTAGATTAATTCGCAACAGAATTATTTAGCATTAT
>JAQFYC010006258.1:0-12526 GCA_034694165.1 Tomocerus mixtus | reverse complement strand
CCCGCAGGTCGCCCCGCCCTAATTTCCACCATCCCTCTCCTCAGAAAAACAGCCCCCTGCCATAGCCCCCACCAGGGATCGAACCCAGTGTTCCGGCAGCGAATCTAGATATTAATTGTCAGCTAGACCGCATAGCCAGTCGTGTGGGGGTAAAAAAAAAATCGCATGTATAAATGCATTGCATAGTAGCAAAATTAACTCTTCCGGTCACAGTTTGTCAAATACTCTTTATGCTAGATTAAAGAGTAAAGGGAACGACATGTGTCATATAAGCAGTCTACAGCATGCCTCTTTGTTTGCACTCATCTCGGGTCCAATTTCCTCTTCAATGACTGATGTGTGTCGTGGTGAGTCTTATAAGCAAACTGTGAAGTCAAAGCATGTTGTCTCGTATTTAATTGAAGTTTGGGATTTTCTGAGATTTATATTTTGCTATACTTTCTATGGAAATCGTAAACTGACTAAGCTAAGGCTAATTTCTAACAAATAATGGGATAAACAGACTACTGATTAGGGTGATGACACGGACTGGATTTCGTGTCATGTCATCACATGACACGAAATCCAGTCCAGACAGCAGACGGTTACGGTTCCACTGTTTCCTCCCTTTTCGGAGAATTAAGTCTTAATGATTTTTTAGGAGACAAAGATCAATTTTCTTTGTAGTATTATAACTAAATCACAATTTATGCATATTAATTACATATTTGTGCCATATGAACTGCATATGAATAGAATTGAAATTAGCAAAATTAAGATTATAAATATGTTTAATATGTAGGTCAAAATTGAATAGGTATTGTCATTTTGTATCAAATAAATATGTGTATAATATAGGTAAATACTTAAAAAGCTTATTACCAGATAATATGGTGTAGTTATTATATGTAAATAATTACTCATATAGCTTACATGCACAAATAAACTTTGAATGAGAATGACAGATAAACATTTTAAGTAGATCATACAGTGCATATCCATTCTAGTAAAGTTTGAGCAAGAGTAAGAATACACACATGTACTACATTATATCTTACATAAATAGCTGTGTAAGTGTATCAGACTTGTTGTTTGGACTTCACTCAATAATATTGTACCTGAAAGTTTACAACAAATTAAACAACATCGCGTTCATCTGTTTGCGTTTGTTCTGAATTAAATAATTTGAGATGATTTTAAGTGTAGAGTAATGGGTTTACATTTCGTGTCCTACAACGATTGAGATTGTGACAATAATATTGTATCTCCTATCTACAGACAACAAGAGTTAGAATTGAGTAAAGTTGTGAAATGTGTCGAAATATAAAGGGAGTTCAAGTTCTTTGACCCCATCCTTCCAATTCAGTTGTTTACTATTAGCACGGACGTCTCTTTACTCTAGTCTAGTAATATAAATAAAGATTTTTGCTATAGAACTCTGCAATATAGAAATCCTTCCATGAGGATAAAACTTCTGTATGCGTTCTATATACTGACGTCAATGAATGCACTCCGTTTGCTATAGTATGTACAATAATATGTAGCAGGATATGATCCATAGAGCAAAATCGGAATAAATGTGCCGAATAATGCAAGCATTCTATTTCTACTGCGTATGTATCTCAAAATGTAAAGTAAAGCAAGCCAGAGACAGAGACTCCACATATTAATATGAATATATAGGCTGCTGTATCACTCTACATTGTACACATACCTAAGATAACATTATTTGTTGACGAAAGGCAAAGTTACAAAAACACAATATTACATATCATAAGTATACACACATACGTACATTACATCTTTATGAAAAGAAAGTGTATCACGTTCCTTATCTATGTTGTATAGGTACTACTACACTTTACATATTGCTTTTCCTTAGTCTCGTCTGCTTCTACTCATGACTATGACTAAACACTTGTGCTAAACTGAACTTATCGCTCGCATGTAGTGGAATTAGCAAACGTTGAGTAGATACTTATTACTTATCGCTATCACTTGGCTAGAACTAGTTTGTACTACATGTACACACTACATACATATACTTTGGTCTCTGTTCTGTTACAATATACATACTACTGCGTGTATATGTATGTAAAAGAAAAGTTTGCTAACTAACCCCAAGTATTTACCATGCTATATGATCTGATGCGGTAGTTCCTGAACTGAATCGGGTATCACGTTCCCGGCTCGGGTGCGCATAGCATACCATCATTTCCACATCACAATGGAAGTTTATGAGAGAGGTTATCTTGGGTTAAACTCTTCTACTGTATGTATGCTCTACTAAACCATTTATGTATGTAAGTATGTATGGATGTACAGTGTAAGTGTAGCATAGACCTTATGCAGAATACACATATGTACGCTTTTGTATTAGATCAGATGTAAATAGTTTTACTTGCTAGTAGATAGTAGTAAGTAGTACGTCCGCAGACTAAACGCGTCTGCCGCATACTTACCATAAATACACGGTTAGGTATTTGGTGCTTAGTGCTTAGATGTATCTTGCTCTGTACTGTAGTCTGTAGTTCTAAATATTTGCCGATTTTGTTGTGTAGAACTATGTAAAAAGTGTATTCCTCTGTAACAAGAGGATATTTACGGCATAGGACCACAATACGCATTACATCCGCATTAAAATTACAATTTAGATAATCTCCAAGTCTCCTGCTGCAAAATACAAACATGTAGTAGCACTGGGCACTAAAAAAGATAGAACTTTAATAAATCATATCACAAACGTAGCCAAATATTCACTTTCAGACATTTTTATACAGTTAGCAAAGGAGTCCAAGCATTTTTACGGTATACCTATTTTTATACAACTAAATAAAATGTATTCATATAAACGCAGATACGTATACTACTTTTTCTATGATTTTGCGATACAAATGGGCTATATGCATTTACGATCCCAGTAAACTTGAGGAAAAATGCTACATATAGTGAGAAAGCTATACGTATATGTAGGTTATTTCATTTTACTACTCTTTAGGATATTTATACGCATTTACATGATCTCTGTCTAGCCTTTTATATTTGTTAGCTTTAGATGTAAGGATTTTATGAGTTCTCGTACCAAATTATGTGACTATGCACGTATACGCAGACGTTTGCCCGTAGTTGTATGATGTAACATGCATGTATTTCAGAAGTTTTATAGTTAACTATGAAATGATTGACTGATGTGATAAATAAGTCGACATGTATTAGTCTACGTAGGCTTAAAAAATTTAGAGTTGAACTGAACGCGTTTTCATGGACATTTTATTACAGGAAGGCATTTATATTAGCAACATTTGCAGGAGCCTATATTGAAGTATGAGGATAAATTGAAAATCGACATCTGTACATGAGCATATTAGTCATAAAGGTACTAACCATAGTACCTATACATGTGCATGTACGTATCTTATATCGGCAGTGAAGCATTGGTATGGTCATAAAATTCATTCATGAAACTATATAGTATTTGAATGTATGTTGGATGTTGAATTCTGTCGGCACATTTGTAAATGATATGGTGTCATTAGGGTGACTGAACCTGTCCTGTCGGCTGTCATCTAAATAAATGATTAATCCACTACTGGAAAATAAAATGTGAGGGAACTCCACTGTATTCCATGTTCCAAACTATTGGAGATTAAAATCCTCTTGGATTTAGCAGTGAGAGAGAGAGTAGAGCGCGGGTGAGCGACAACTGCAGTCTCTGCATTGCGCTTTTATAATATGAATAATGATATGTGCCAGGCCAGGCCACATCAGGACGTAAACGTAAGTGTGCAGTAGAAAGAGAATGATGCCGTGACAGCTTGTTTATCTATACATGTCATATTATGGCATAGGTATTTACAGGGTGTCGCCAAAACAAAAGCCTAAAGTATTTCTAGTCAGGGTGAACCGCTTTTGATCTCTATGATTTAAAAAGAGATTTAAATCGTGAACCAGTATTATTTTTCTTTAATTTGGTTTTTAATTTATGTTAAAATCCATTATGATCTACATTCACTATTTATTTATAAAATTTTCGAAACAATTTTTTAACATCATTTAGCGGCAAAGTATATTTAAGTATTAAAAAATTCGACACACAATTTCCGTCTTTGGTTATAAAAATCTTTTCTAAAAATCACAAAAAGCAAATTGTGATATCGTGTACCCTAGGACAGTGAACCTAGGACATTTTAACACTGCATAATCTTTACCTACAGCCTACAGCCATGCCAGGGACTGTCCATTATACAAATAGGCACCTATCTATTTAAATTGCGCATATCTTTTTCATTATACTTCGTGTTGTGATGTAATAGTAGAAGCTGGAGGCATAATGCAATGATGATAGGAATTCTGCCAGGATAACGAAGTTTAAAAGATTTGTCAGTGTCACTTGACTTTTGTTATATCGTCTGTTCTATTTGTATGCAAGTGTAACTGTAATTTTATGAAATGAAATGTGTTTCGACATATTTAAGTAGACTGACTGAGCAGAAACACAAACTCTGTTTTATCTGGAACTGGAACTCTTACGTTGTGTTGTATCTTACAATCTTACCTAAGCTAAGAGAAAGTAAAAGTATGGGCCTTTAAATTGCATCTTCTTCCTCTTCTCGTCTTGAAGTCTTGAAGAAGAAGGCTTCTCACTGAAAGAGTCCTAAATAATTTACAACAAAGTTTCTATCCTCAGAAGTCCCTGGTGAAAAAGACGAAGTGATATGATGCGATGTGATCCTCCAGCTTGGCTTTATTTCTCTTGTCCTGACTTGACTCTTCTTTCTCTTTATTTTCCTTTTTCTCTCGGAGGAAATGAAAGTCAGGAAAAGCTCGCTGCTTTGGCTCTGTTCTCTTGATGAATGCATTATTAAATTGAGCTGAAAACGCATGTTGTATTTACAGGACATTTCATTTCAAGATGGCTTAAGCTACTACTATATATTTCTCTTTATAAGCTAACCTACGTATGTAACTTGCTATACTTTGTTCTTATTCTTCACAAAATGCTTATTTATATCTGTATACATATGTACCTGTTATACAATACAATATGTGCCCACAACAATGTCCTTATTCATAATATATTTTGAGTCTTTCTTCTTTATAAGTCCTATGTACTTTAGATAGATACATATATTGTACACACTTATAGTAGATTTCCTTTTCATGACTACCACGTACATGTTACATGACACAAAAAATTGCTCACTATCATCTCCTAGCATAAGAGTAATCTATGCCATTCCATTTCCTTTGCATCACATAATCCTCATTAATATCTGCTAACAAATGCAGGATAAATTTATTCATGCTCTGCAAGCATATGACGGAAAATGAAAAATGAAGTGCTGAACCTGCTGAAAATGAAAAATTAGAAACAAGGTTCATTGTAATTAGTTTATTAAATAATTATACACTCATCGAGCGTCTAGGACTTGGCTTAGGTATATTTTCTCAGCTACGACTTGTATTATTCATAAACTGGAGAACGTAATTTTATTTGTCTTGTGTTGCATTATTAATTATTTCAGGTTCATAAGTTATTTGTGTTAATCAGGAAAATATTATTCATTCAAGGCAAACGATGAAAATCAGAATCCCAGTTCTGCGGAAGTGCATATAAATATTATAATCAATGCAATGCTATAAACGTAGACGTTATAACAATCTGTGGCAACCATTTGCTTTTACCACAGTAATTCAGTGGAAGTTTTGGTTAGCAATTAAACTAATAGACTTAATATAATAATTTACTGTAGTAGCAGGCAACTGCTGTAGCTGAAATGAAATACATTCTGGAGGGCAATGGACATGAAATGCATATTTTGTTACGTTGTTGGGGTCTAGGTGCACATTTAAATAGAACATATTATAATAACACTTTAGCTATACACTTAGCCGTCGCGTCCCATTCGTTTTACATAATATGTCATTAAGGTAATAGATTAAAAGGACAAAACCCAAATTGGAGTTATTTATTGTTGTTTACTCTTTCAATGACCAATTTCGCACAGATATTTACTTTGCTTATATAATGCATATCCGTTCAACTTCTACACGGCATATTATATAAAAAATGCTAGGTAGCTAGCAGGTACCTATGTAATATACAGTATAGTCATCGTCATCATAACATGACTCTTAACAAAGATGTATTCAATTAAATATCCAACGTCAATGACCGAGTTCGTTTAAAGTTGCTCATTATGCATCCTACTAAAATTACGCAGAGCCTGCATACATTATGTGCACTGTAGTTCATTACTGGCTTGGTTGGGTCTGAGAGTGAATTCATTTTGCTTGGAAACACTAACCATACCAGGAGCTATTTAACAACATTTTACATAAGTAGTATACAGTCATAGTCAGTATGGTACAGAATATTTTTCGTTTGAGTAAGCCATACCAGCGCTAACAGGTATGTAGCATGTAGCTTTGAATTTTGAATGTTAATGAATCTGCCCAAATGCTAGTTCATTTGATATTTAATTTATCTGCTTCCTGGCTATTGAACCAGTAAAGTATAAATAACATTCTGTTTGGAACATGCATCAGCTCAACCGAAAAGAAAAATCAAACCAATAAATATTCAATAGCTACATTGCAGCACTGCATTTGCATTTTTACATGTTAATGTTTAGCCATATACTTAATATGTTAATTCATGATTGTTTGCTGCACAGAAATCATTTGTATTGTTGCTGTGAATATAATATTTTCCTTGCATGGATCGACATTTCCTTTAACATAGGACACTCACTGAATTTTTTATGTACTAATATATAAATGTAACAAAATTCCTTAGCTCAGGCGCGCTGCAAATGAAATTTTTTCTCTATTTGATTCAAATTCACTGATCTTTCATCATTGGACGCTTTATTAGATATTGAAATTACCTACATTACTGGATGTCAGTTTGAGGACTTTTATTTAAGGAAAACATTTAATTTAATAGTATCTCCAAAATTGACGATGACCAGATTAGTACCTATGAACAATATTTCAGTAAGACTAATTTATTGTTCAGGCACGTAAATTGATAACTGTCTTACAAATGGAGATGTCAGAGAAAAGTATTATTTGTGAATTAATTGCCAACAAATTGAAAGGTTTAGCTGATTTCAACCTAACTACTATGCTGTATGTACAATTGCAAGCAAATATGAAATATTGAAAGAAATGTTTGCAAAATAGGGAGTCGAGTCACAAAGTGGAAGCATTTAGTAATGTTACAATGCAGCACACACGAATATAGAACGCGACAGCTTAATTTAGTTCATAGAACGATTAGTTTATTGTGAGACCATTAGGAAAAGTTCAATTAGAAGCTTTTCCTGTAACACAAACGCTAACTGCCATTGATTTCTAATTTCCAACTTCAAGGAGAAAAGCAACAACATAACTTCATTTTCACTTTCCATTTTAACTTCACTTTCTCAGTCAGCAACAGCAGCGCCCGTGTTTATTGCACTGTTTGTTCTTTCTGCTATATTTACTCTTACTCGATCACCAGGGTGGAACTGAAACCAAACTAGTTATAAATATAGCAGCCTAATGTATAGCCTGTAGAATGTATTCTGCAACTTTATCGTTATTGCACTTGGGAAACTAAGTTATTTGTCAATTGAACACACCCTGTAAGCACACTAACAAAACACTGTATAAGCGTTATACACAACAATTAGAATTGGTATAGTATAATAACATTTGTGGTAAGCTAAACTGTGTGGCTATTTATTTGTAATGCTAACTTTACCTAGGATCCTATTAGTACTTACAATTAGTAACTTTGTACTGCACTACTTTTTATTACATGTAATTTATTTTAGATATTCATTTTTGAATTTATTCAGTACAGACGGGTATTTGCAGCTAACTATACAATTTGAGTAAATAACCCATGAATGCCATTATATTTCTCTAAAGACACGTGTTTGCACATACGTTAAGCCATATCATTCCAACCTAGAACGTAAGTTACAAAAATAGATTCTTAATGCTGCGGTAGTGCATAAAAGTCATTGTTTCATTTTCATGTCATAATATTATGTGTGTGTACTCACATATTTAGCACATACGCATTCCAAGCCATTAAACTTTCTGTAAAGCTGCAAAGCTATAAAACGAGTGAATAGCCTCTTAAAGATTTAACAAGGACAATAATAGCTAAACAGTACATAAATACTCAAGCTCAAGCATACATAGTAAAGATATTAGATAGGTAAACACTTTCATGAATTTTCTCAACGCCCTACTATTTTAAAGCTTCAAGTTTGCATGATCGCGTTAAAATTACATTAAAATAAACATTGAGGCTTCCCTTTATATTTTGATTTCCTTCATAATAGTTGGTAGTACCCATTGATGTGGCAGTGACAATAATGGCAGAGAGTATGATGATTCAAGGTAAGTCAATATTATTGTGTGACAACATTCACAAGTTCATTCATGACATTTTGTGTATATAGATTTAAGATGTCTCATCGGTCTCATCATATTTGTGACCCTACAAGTACGAGAATTTAATAAATAAGTGTATGAGTACATAAATACGCACTTGTAGGTATATATTACTTAAGTAGGTTTATTTTTGTGCATACATAAATACGATTATGACTAACTTTACGTATAGAAATGCAATCTAATACAGAAATGAAAATAAAGAAAATAAATGTGAGATTACTTTTTCCTTCAGGTTGCAAAATAAATCAATAATTTACTATGATTAAAAATATTAATGTTCTAGTTCTGATTGTGGTTCGGTTAGTATGGAAGAATGGAACAAAGGTACCAAATAGCGGACGATAATTAAAATGGGTCATAATTTTAATGCAACTGTAAGAAATGTATTGAAAATAAAGTGACAACTTGCAAACGAATACCTAAGCATATTTGAAAAGTTCATGTATTAAAAATTGCATAATTGTCAACTTGCAATATAAGTCAATTACTACGTATCAGTAATTATTTAAACTAGATATTTCTAGTAGTTACGAAAAGGATTACATACCTGTAGCTACACTGGTCTATGCAATAAACAGGAGGACATTGCCTTACCTCCTTTAATATTAAACGAAATATTTATGCTACTTACATCATCACCTGTACCATACTCTACTGTTATGAAGGGATGGAATGGAACATGACTTAGCACAACTCAAACAAAAACTAACAAGAGAAGGTGACAAAAGCAACAGTATAATAAACACTTGATAATCAACACCTTCGTTTTAATGAGGGTTTTGTATACTGACTCACGTACTTAATAATAATACAAGCATAACATAAATCCCAACCGTTACTGCATATTTTAAGTCAGTATTATATGTTTAACCCTTTTATGTGTGATCGCATTCTAAGGTACCGGAAAGTAAGAGTGCAATTGGCTATTACCATATTAAGCTACTTACATAATACATGCTACCTTAAAACTAAACAGGTTACAACTGACAGATGCACTTTATGTTACTAAAATTACCCTAAAATATTTATAATCTGAATAAAATTAAAATTGAATATTATAATGTTCTCAATCAATTGGAACGTGAAATGCCGTTGCTTTTTTCTCTCATTTTAAAAATTTAATTTAATTTTTGTATTTAGTTAGATTTAACCTTCGCAAAAATTGCATAATCGTTTTACCATGAAATCTGCGGAAGAAGAGTGTACGCAGTACGGTTAAAAAAGGAATAAAATAGTTGAATAGCTTTATTTAAGGGAGAATTGTGAATGCTAAAGATAATGAGACCAAAGTTTGGTAAAGAGAAAGAGAAACGTGGAAGACGTTCTTGATACTGTATGCCATCTCATTGAGACACAAAGCACAGTTGTAAGTAGTTGGCAAATTGGATAGTTTGCTAAGCCCGTCTTCATTTTGTTGCTAGAATTGCCTCTCTTTCTCTTACTCTTACATCTTATCTTCATTCAATCCTTTTCAAAGATCTTCCTCCTTTCTGCAATAATAGTACTCGCTACTCTCAGAGATATGATCAGAGAAGCTTACGTTAGACTCCTCAATACAATAAACTTTGCCCTCTCTGCAATTTTCCATTCTACTAGACTCTATGTCTAGCTTCTACAAACGTAACACGTAACTACTTTGTGCACACGTTTGTATTTCAGATAAGCAGATATACATTATTGCTACTAAATACGTACAATCAGGTTTTGCCTCTATTGCCTCTTGATCTGATACTTATAGATAATAATATTTCCGTATAGCGTATTGTAATGTACATGTGGAGTAAGAAACGAAACAAGGTAAATGATCAAGATCGGTTTGCCTTGTTTACGTTAAGAAATCACAAATTGGCGTAGGTTGGGTTTCGCCGTAGTTCGTATAAGATAAATGGATGATTGTTGAAAACATGAATGGAAACCTAACTAAAGAAAATTAAATGGATAATCACGAAACATAATATCCAGCATTTGCAAAAGTATTGCAAAAGTAATGATGGTACGTTAAGAAAACATTTAGATAGACACATCTGTGCTAAAAGTGTATAAATGATGTGATGTAGTCAGTAGTGCATAAATGTGTAATATTGATTATGTCTGCATTCTGAACTACAGACAGATTTTTTACAGTTGAAGGTTAAGTATGATCTTTCTCCAAAGTTTTCCTTTCACTTACTTACGTATGGCAAGAACAGTTAAGATAAAAGCGACACATATGTTTTTGTGGCATGTGAAGACAAGGCAAGGCAAAGACATTGAAACTTCATTGGTGGATACACATTCTGGGAAAGCTGTAAACTGTTAGATAGTACAAAGTGCAGATGTAAGGAGACATAATGTAATATATTAGTAGTGCATGCACTGTAGTATGTCTAAGGCCCGTGGTGCCAAAAGGATCTTTCCAGTTAATGCCAATATTTTTATTTTCTAGCCAAAATACATAAATTCATAAGTTTAATTTTGTGTGTGTTTGAGTTTTGACGTCTTTTTAATGACCAAACATTGAATACCCGGCTTAAAATGTCAGGAACCTTGAACCGGGTTGCACTGTAAGCCCACAACATACACACTTACTCAGACAGTTAGAAAGGATTGTAATTATATGGATGAATTCAGACTGAACGAAAGATAGAACTGTGGATACACAGTTACTGTAATATCGAATGAAGAATCGTACACTCGCAATAATAGTCAAGTCAGCAGCTCAGCACATTTTGATTGCGAAGCTAACAAGCTCTTCATGCTGATGATGTAATTTAATATTTCTCTGATGTCTGAACTGAAACATTTCTTTTCTTGCATTCCCTTATTCCTTATAGTAAATATCAACATCATGTAGTGCACTCAATATATACTGTAGTATGTGTTTGTTATTCTTCATCGTTCCATTCCTTAGGAATTTAGAAGGAAAGCAGTTGTTTCCGATCGTAAATTCTGTAATTACATTATGTCCCAAGAAATCCTCAATTTTTCGTTCTGTCGAAAATGGCATTATTGGCCTTAGCCTTGCTCTTGTTGTACTCAATGCATGAGGCAGTACAAATACGTATTCTATATAATATGGCTTATTTTTATCTAGAGCACGTAATGTAATCCAATAATATCACGTCCCAATTTCGTCTCCGTTTTCATGACTTACATAAGTAAATATATCTAATATGCACTTACATTATGTTATTTGTGTCTTGGAATGGAATACAATACCGTTACATGTTTTCGGATGCAGATATATAGGAAATATAGATATATTTAGGAAGATACTCTTTATTTAAATGCGTTAAAAAGGAATGGTATTTTCCTATTAACTACGCGTAAGCTGCGCTGTGCACTTTTTGGACACCTACTATAAGTATGCAATGTACATGCGGACATTATTATCTGCATTGGCGTTATTTTGCATTTCTTGGCTAGAAATAATACGCAGAAGGTAAGCAAACATTTACTGTTTACGTGAAACCCAATAAAATGGAGATTCAACTGAATTTTATCACTTTACGAACAATAACTTTCTTACTGTGCACTTTAATTGAAGTGAGAGAAAGCTAAATCTAAATGCTAAACTAATTACTGCAGTAGTCCTTATACAAAATATCAACTTGTACGTTAGAAAGAGCGAAAAAGCTAGCTAATCTTAAGTTAATGACCGTAAAGTAAACTAAGATATTAGTATTTCTTCTGAATTACTGAATTACTTTACTTAATTTCGCAATGCTGCATGTTGTGCAGTAGTACAGACTACATATAGACTAGTTAGTAAGTAGAAGTACCAATAAAACACATGCAGAATTGTAGATTGCAGCAGCTCGTATGGCTTAGATATGTTATGTTATGTGTTGCAGTTTGCTTGCAGTTGGGAGAAGTGAAAGCAATCTCTTAGCAAATAACCATTATTAGATTACACAGCTGTAGCACTCGATTAGCAGAAGATTAGAAACACACAGGATGCAGTAGTGTACTCATCATTACATAATGCCCTGGAAACTTTAATACTGTACACATCCAGCTACAGTTACAAAGGATATATATGAATAACTGAATGGAATAACGCGCTATCTCTGTTGCCAAAAAATTAAATGTGTAGCTAAGGGTCAAATTT
>JAQFYC010006257.1:0-12528 GCA_034694165.1 Tomocerus mixtus | reverse complement strand
CCATTTTTAATTCAGTTATCGAAACTTGATTGGAGTAGGAATTACCATGTATAAGAACACGGTCATCATAACCTTAAATATTCTTACATTAGATTACATGTTAAGATTTATGTAGCAATAGATTTGGTTAGAAGTATAAAGAAATGGGCCGGGAAATTCTTAGTATACTTAGGATTGGGTCGGTCAATTCTAATTGTAGCAAAGGATCGGACAATTCATGTATTGAATATATAAAAAGAAAAACCCCCGCTTACATCAGGGAATACGAAAATATTTAGGTTGATTATTGTCTACTTTTATTGTGTTGTGTTGTCTGTAAGTATCGGTCCCCGTAGATATTCAGGAATTTTGCATATTGATTGTAACACAACCTAGTATAACATTCCTATTTCCAGTCAAGAATAGTATTAGAGTAGTACATGTACTTATTTACGTACACTTACTCTTATATCCATGTTTCCAGTTAGTGGTTTTTGGTTGTCACACAACCGTTCGTTCCTAATTCTAACACAATAAGGTAGAACTGCAATTGGATCATGTAATAAATGTTAATTTCTTAAGATTTTCTTTAAATAAAGGGAATTCATGGACCATGCATGGTGGTCCTTGTCCTCTCTTAATCCACCTCGGTGCTTTCAATAAAGTATGTAAGTGTTACACTACAACATGCTCAATGCGATTACCAACTTAAGTTTCTGTACTCTAACTAAATAAATCCTGACGAATGTGCTCACTTCTTAAGATTCTTAAATATTTGTACATAATGCCCGACCTATTTTGACAAATGAGACTTATATAGCCCACTAAAGTCTGTAGTTGTGTCATTCTGTTAACAATTGGATTGAAAATGAACTGAGAGAGCTTTTATATTTCTTTTGCGTATGGCAGTATATAATTTATATGTTATATATTTAAAAGGGCACATACGACTATGAAGCTTAACAAAGCTGAAATGCTGAAAGGAGATATACATACATATATACTACTGGACGGAACGGTATACAACTTAACTAAACGGTGTGGTCCAAGTCTACCATATTTGGTTTGCCTTTACGAAATGAAATTCCATATGCTTAGGGAAATACTACCTTCTACAGATATACATACATATAGTATAGGTTAGATAATACACACACTTCATACGCACAATCTTTGAACTTAGCAGTAAAGCCAGGCAAAGCTAGAAGAAGATTTTTTGTTACGATTTCCTGTGTTAGTCCGCATACTTATTTATATATGAATACTTTTAAGTATTAAGAACTTAAGTAACATGAGTAAAATAGTATAATGATACGTAAGTAGTGATGAGTTAGAACATATAATAAAATGTCGAGTCCTGCTGCTTCCAATTTAACAATTTTAACACATCTGAAGTAAACCAGACTGAGTACTTAACAAACATTGCTCCAAGGCTCGGATTTGTCCTATTCCTATTCATCTAGCTTACTTATTGTAATTGTTAGTCTTCCGTTTCTATAACTATGTCAAGTCAAGCCATGAGTCATGTCATCAGGCTCAGAGTCAATATCATCGTCCTCAAAAGAACTAAAACTTTTTTATGCATACTTGCACATTTACTTTTCTACAAATAGAATAAATACTTAAATGCAACAGTATAGTTCCTGTCCTATCTTAAATACTATAATTTACCAAAATTACAGAGTATAACTATCTTCAAACACTTTCAAGGCATACCATGGATTCCTACATTATTGTTCCTACATTTAGGCATAGATATTATATTTCATATTATACAAAGCTTTAGTGTTGAAGGCATATTTTGTAACTACTTAATACTGCGTTAAATACAACATTTTGCTATCTATTATCATTACATGGGCACCTAATATCGCTACACAGCTATTACAACAACTATTTCTTTAAGATATGATTCTATTAAGTAAGTACAGATTAGTAAGAACTATAAAAGTAACCAACCATATAGAGAAATACATAACATAAAGTAGATTGATAGCTAGATACAATACATTATATGTAGTATGGGATTACTTAGTCTACATTTTTCATTTTAGTTATGGGTTGCTTGTGTTGAGGGTTAAATTAGTAAGTGTTCATAATTGTAGCATAATGAACATATATGCTTTAAGCTTAGCGTAGAGCAAAAGCTCATTTATTGCCCTCATCTCATTCAACGGGGAAACTTATCTTTTTTGAGTTGCTTCAAGTTGAACCAGACTTTACTTTACATTAATACGTTACCTACTGATGTGAACCAAACCAACTGTTAGAATTAGAAGAGCCACATTTACAACATATGTATGAAGAATGGACAAACTCCGTCTCACGTAACAAAAATCCATTTCATATACATAAGTACCTACTTTAGGCGAAATCTTACACACACCACAGCTTTTAACATCGCATAGGGCACCAGGGCACCACAAATGTGAATAACAAACCAAACCACACAAAGTACATATTAAGTATATAATATACTGGCATAAGCTACGAAGATCAAGGAAAGACATTCAACTTCATAGATTCAGTAGCCCCTCTCTACATAACTAATCCTAGTATTTATCTAATACAGTAGGCATTTTAAACTCAATATATACCCTAACGACCTAATATACTACGTATTTATGTATAAGCTAATTTCAGTTTTGGAAGAATCGTAAGCACATGCATACTAGTGAACATTTCAAAGTTGTAATGAAAATCTTGAAAAATTTGCTTGTGCCTTTATATACAGTACATTTTAGAAAATTGAGTTTTCAAACAAAAATTTCTGAGTGTTCAAACAAATACGTAGGAAAATATATTAACCAGAGAGATTTATACGTGTTAGGAAGATTAAGACACTAATTTAATCGTTCGTGAGGTGAATGTAGCTGTGTGAGGTGTACAAAATTATAAGCAATAAGTATATTGGATTTGGACATTTTACTTAATTTGCGTTGTTTTGTTAGCTGCTGCTGCTATATTATTACTATAATACTATATCGTGTTTTGAGAAATTGTGTATTTGTTTATAGAAATCGTGATTACAGTTAAAAATTTTGTGTTTTCCTCAGCTTAGGAGCAACTAACTGTCTAATAACAATCAACAATACGCTAAATAAAGTAAACTTGCTTGGTTTAGCTGTTGACTTGACACTTGACTGGCTGGCCTAGAAATATAGATTTTATGTACAACGGCTACGGGGACAGAGCCATTATTTCTATTCTATTATTATGATTATGATTACTCCTTAAGTGAACCAAGCTAACATTTAACAGTAGAATATATATATATTCAAAAGAAAATAAAATCTAATTTATTTGGCAGTTTTGCAAGTGTAAACACAGTTCTGTGACTTTAACTCCAAAATCAAGTTCATGACTAAAGAACACAATTTTACATCTACCTTCTACTACTACGGTAGTCAGTACCAACTTACGAGCTTGAGGTTAGTAAAGTGCCATAAGTATAATTTTCTTAGTCATAAAGCTGAAATTGGTTTTCTATACTAATTAGTTTGTAACGATTTTACACGAGTATCTAAATCTAAAAAGACTACTACGTAGAGGTGTTTACAAATGCAAATCATGGTCGATTTATTATAATATTAGTAGTGTTACCAATACATGAATTAAATATATAGTAATTTATGTGACTGTTTGTAGAAACTATACTTTTCAATTTGACTGAGAAATATTTGCTCTATTTTTGCAAGCGTTCTTTCTGTGTTCTTGTAGGTACTGTATAATAAGATGAGAAATATACAT
This sequence comes from Tomocerus mixtus, assembly GCA_034694165.1. Taxonomy (NCBI): domain Eukaryota; kingdom Metazoa; phylum Arthropoda; class Collembola; order Entomobryomorpha; family Tomoceridae; genus Tomocerus; species Tomocerus mixtus. The sequence goes on along the minus strand of JAQFYC010006257.1, from coordinate 8,799 downwards.
TGAAGTTTCGAATGTAGAAAATGACAGATGCAAATGCAATTTAAATTGAATCAATTCAGCTGCTAGATCCAGTGTGTACAATTGATAATTTACACTAAAGTTTATGAAACAACTCCACATAGAGACTTTTGCACAGAAGAATGCATATTTCAGCTACATTTTAGAATATACAAAAGATAACATTAATTTACAGAACATTTATGAGGTTCTACCTCTTCATAGCTTAAGCTCTTTACCGACTTTACCCCTTGGCTTGTTACACCTGGATATTTTACTCTAATAAATGAAATGGGCAATGTTCATAAATCATAATGTATTGTCTAAACATTGCCTAATTCAGCCAATTTCAAGTATATGTGAATTTGGCTATAAGTTACATTTGTATGCAGTTTTTGCTAAAGTTGCTAAAATTTTTGCATGCTAAGGAGTACAGTTTTACCTACAATATTTATTATGAGATATATCTCTGAGCTATGCTTAGCTTTAAGCAAAACTTAAATAGGTACTATGTAAATAAATTACTAAGAGTCGAAGGGGGTAATGAGAGACAAGGTATAAAGAGTCGTAAAGGTATATACAGAAATGCTACTACGTATTTGTGACAGTTAAACTTATAATTATTCATCTTTGTCACTGTGTTAAGTAAATCAAGATTAATTGATAAAAGGAACATTACATTCGTCATTAATTGCAACTACAAAGACACATTACCAGATTTAACAAAGCCAATAATGCTTTTGCTACGAGTTTACATACCTAAAACCTACTATATCAACAGTGTACTAATAATTTCATTTGGAGAGCAAACAGCGAACTGTTATCCTACATTGTGTTACTGATATACTGCTCTAGTGACTGATTTCCACCTTAAGATATATACAACTACGCGTTTGCCTGCATAATAAGCTAATTACAATAGTTTTAACACAATAGGAAACCGTTTGCATAGGGAAGGAAGAGAGCAACTATAAAGATTTAGGTTTCAGTAAAATGTAAAGGCAAAGTGTTCACGAATTTTTAAGGTAATGCAGATGCAAATTAAATGTTAGTAATGTAAGAAACTGGGAAGAAGAATCCATTGGCATTGGCTATTCATATAAAAGGAGAACACGGATTCCCTCGAAGAGGCAAAAGCTCATCACAACCACACCATTCCTAGCTAAACTCGTTCGACACATCGCATCTTCCACTTCACTTCAGGTGAAAATAATATTCGCTCGCTTGCATTGCATTAGTGAGTTGACTTTCGTAGTTCGTGTTGCTCTCTTTGAAAAATACAGACTTGAACTTAAAAGTAAAGACTCTGGCGAGTTTTAATCCAAAACTTGTCTTGCTATCATTTAGTTTCGTGATAAACTTTCTTAATACATATATAGCAAATAGTGTCGGCTGATTTACTTGCGATTAAAAGGTATTAGTATTAGTATCATATCAGCTTCTACATTCTAAGTACATGCATAAATGCATAGTCTCTATCTACTGAATAATGTTTAGTGATTACTATTACAGAAAGGAGCGTCTTAAACTCTACTTACCTGCGTTTGGCACTTTAATCTTAAAGCTAAACTAAAGTAAGCTAGCAAGATTAATCGTTTGCGTTGTCTCATTTTCCTCAATCGACTTAAACGTCGAAACTAACATGACAGAGAGTCAGTTTACTTATCCTTAATACATCAGTACATGTAAAGTAAATACAAGCGAATTAGGAATGCATTTAGCTTAGCAAGAAGCCTGAAACCAAAGCCTTAGAAAATACTATAAGCTATAAAAGTATTTAGAGTGAAGGATTAAGGTAGCTTAATTGCATTGTCAGTGAGTCTGATAGTGTCAGTAGCGATACCCATTAACATTATACAGGTGTAATAAAGATAAGCTAGAAAAGAAAACTATTATTATATTGCTCCTCTTTGAATTTGCTCAGATCTCTTCGTCATTGTAGCAACGGTAGTAGTAGTTAGTACATAAGTATATAGTAGCGCGTACACTACTAACTAAGGCTTGATTTTTGCAATTAAATATTTAGAGATTAGTAAGTAAAGGGAAGAGTGTCACGCTCAGCTCTAAGGCAGGTACAATTGTATTAATTCTATGCGTAGAATACAAAATCAAAAGAATAGAGCATGCATAAGGTTCTTTCAATGAGAGTAGTCCTCCGACCGGCATGGCACTTGCCTCCAACAATAAGTAACTCATTTACAAATTCTCATTTTCTAGTTTGGTCCTGGCTTGGCTTTGGCTTGCTTGGCCTGGTGTGGATGTGGTTTGGCTTATTGCCTTTGGCCTGAAGAAGAGAAGGAAAGAGAGGGTAAGCTGTAAACACTAAACTTTTAAGCTGTAAGCAACGTAGAAGAAGAAAAACTCAGTTTGTCTTCTACACAATCTATACCTACTAATATACGGAACACAATCAAAAATCCAAAAGTGAGCATTTGCATTTGCCTATAACAATATTTTATTATACGCAGTATTATATTTTAGTAGTACCTTTTCATTAGCATATGTAGTAAATCTTTAAGAATTTTATTGGCCTTTTCTTATACGTAGACAGTTATGCATTTTTGTACATCATATTACCGTATTTACCAAATTAGGTACTTTGGGAGTTATGTCATTTTTTGGGCAATTTGAGCTAATCTCAACATATTTTACTCAAAAGGTCGAAGTTGGTGTTAATAAAATAGTAAATAGTTGATCATAAATGTTACTACATGTTCTTTCTTCACTTAATTTTTTTAAATTCCTTCTGGGTTTGTTTAACAAAGAGATTTGATATTTTATGAGAACTTTTGTCTAAAAATATAGACGAAATACTATATTATTCCACCTTGACAAATATTGTTGTAGAGGGGTAACTACATATTATTATTGTGCAAACATTTTGTAAAAACGCTCCCAGTATTTCCATTTCACATTCTTGAATCGTAATCGACGAGTAAAAGAAAGGATCCATTTAGTGTACATATATGCATATTAGAAGTTAAGCTAAGCTTGAGATTTACTAAAAGACTATCTAAGAATCTCTAACACATTGTTTTTCTTTGCTCATCTGGCTTGACAACTTAAGTTGAATGGTTTGATGTTAGTGGTGGTCTGTCTGCTCTTCTCTGTTTAAACATTTACCTATATATTGTGTTTGGCTTGGACCGTATTGTTTGTATAGGTATATGTTAGTAGATGCTATTTAGTAGTATAACATGTACATGTGTATACTGTGGAAAAAGATAATCCTGAGTTTAGAGTAATACGTAGTGTAGGTATGCATGCATAAGTATGTAAAATGTTAAGCTTAAATATTAAACCTACCTTCCCTAACCTCAATTGCTTAGCTCATGGTTTGGTTTTGTTAAGCTCATGAATTGAATCTCGTCTTGATTTGAATTGAGTTGAGAACTCTCTTTACTATAATCTTAATCTTAGTACACAACCAGTGCCAGTCAACTCTTCTTGAATTGAATCGTGTTCAGTGCAGTCTTACAGTTTGCTATTCACTTTTATTATTTAGTTATGGGAAATAGTATTAGTATACTTACTATAAGTAAATATAATATAGAATTGTTGTGTATTATTTATGTCTGTATGCATCTTCATGCATATCACATCGTATCACATCAAGCAGCCAGCAGGTAGACAAAAACTAGTGAAAAAGATTTGCAAAGCAAACCAGTGGCCAACTTGCACTGATTCGATATACATACATACATTACTTATACTTAACTTACGTGTAAACTGCAGAATAGGTATTTGTAGTATAATCTTATGTAGAAAATTCAATATAAAGCAGAACATACTATAAAACTATGCATTTTCATTACTTTTATACTAGAACATAAACATCTCCACTTACATTACCTACCTACTTATTGAATTCTGACTGCGTGCTAAGACGATAGATACCTGGCTTTGCTTTAGCCTTAGTTTAAGAAGAACAACAAAGGTATTAGTCGACTCGTAACAATAGAAAGAGTGTTAGACTAGAAGAGTGAGTGGTTTGGCTTGGTTTGCTTGGATGAAGGTTTGATGTACATGATATAAGTTAGGTTAGTGTGTAATGTGTATATTTACTAATAAAAACAGGCTTTCAGTATAATTTCTCTGGCAATCCTCTGTTAAAACTTATTTGATTGATTCTGTTGTGTTGTGTTACATTTATTACAGAGACTCGAGACAAGTACAGGTGTAGGAAGACTCATATGAAGAAGCCAGTCGAGTAGAGAGAGAATCTTACTTATCTGTATTTACTTGAGTAAGTACATGCCATATAAACGAGAATCCCTTATTTTTATGGATTTCTAACTATTTGGCAAATTGACATTGCTTATTCTTTGTCTCCATAAAATAGTCTTAATCTCAATCAGCTACGGTTCAGTGCAAGTTACGAGAAAGAAAAGCTGACGTCTTTGTCTCATCCTCCGTCTCGTCTGCTTTTTAATAACATTTCTGAGTGAGTGAAGAATTATTACAGTATTGTGATAAATATATGTAGCAAGTGGTCGACCAAAACTAAACCACGGACGGGACGGTGTCTTTTTCTGACTTTGTTTCGGTTCTTGGTTATTTCTTGTGGTTTGGTTTATTTTTATTTTAAGGAAAGTTCTATACATAGGTATTATAACAAGTGACGTTCTCGATCTGGCTTGGCCTTGACTTAGACTTTACTATTAAGGCAATTAAAATGCCACATAGAGCCACCGCTACCACAACAATGAAAGCCACAAAGATAGTTGGAGCTCAATTATTTTCAGAAAAATCGCTAAAATTTTTGCCGAGAATGAATCTGAGTATGAGGAGTGGTCGATGTTACAGCAAATGGCTACTAGCCTCCCAATTATTTCTTATGGTGGTGACAATTGTTTTAAGTGCAGATACTCAACACCAGTCTGCTCCAGTTAATGATAATATTAGTGATAGTAAAGTTATATCTCATAGTATTAGTAATCCTATAAGTAGTGATAATGATAACAGTAAGCATGTGCCATTTACTTCTCATGTCCCTTCGCAAGGGAAGAACCAAACTTCATTTAATCTGACTAAGGTCTGGGATGATGTCCAGAAAATTATTAAATCTGAAGTCAACTCCACAGCCACGTTTTTGGGTTTGAATAAAAGAGATGTAGAGCAAACTCATTCTTTACACTCCAATGAGACAGAGCAACATCATGAACACCATCAGAACCACAATCACACTTCTCATGCAAATACTACTCACGATACAATGCACGAACATCTTCTTCAGCATGACGAAGTCGGCGAAATTGAAGATTCTAATCGTGAATCATACACGACGCAAGATCTGAAGCCAGTAGAAACTGTACGACTTCAGGATATCCTTCGACAAATTTTTGTCGGTAAGAGCTAACTTAAATATGGGGGAGCAAACTATTATTATAAGCACCTAACTACATAGTATCCACTCTTAAGTCTATATAGGTGGGTATGCATATAATGAAACTAAGTATAGTATGCAATTAAATATAAGTACCTTTCTCTTATCGGCATATGATCTGTGTGTTCACAAATATAAGTGCCGGTTTTAATATGAATAATGATTTAATAATGGCGCTATAGATGAATTGGATTCAGAAGATGAGCACAACACTGAAGAATTTGACGAAAATGACGAACCAATTTTAAATGACGCTTCGGGTCGTTCAGATCGAAACGGAACAAAGAAACAGGACGCTCAATATTCGAACTCCACTATTTCTCGTCAAGGGAGGGCGGATAACAATGGCCGTACCAGAAGAAGATTTTCGAAGACAGCTTCCAAAGGGGGCTCAAAATCAAAGTCAACTGATTTGAGTAAATACAATAGCTATATGGATGCAGTTCTCAAGAGAATGAACGTTATGATAAAATCTAAGCGAATGGATCCCCTTCGGGTTAATTTGTATGCTGGACCTAGCAAAAAGAAAAATGGAAATAAAAATAAGAAAAATAGCCCGAGAATGAATTTGGATTCGGAAGAAGAAGGCGGATTTGATGTAGATGACGAAGTTGACGGAGATAAGGAACCTCCAGGCGAAGGACCTGCTACAAGAGATATATATCTCGATAGGGATGGAACGGCAAGGCGAATTAGGTTTGTTGCATTACATTTGCATAAATAAACAAATATTGTTCGTAAACATGTAGAATTCATTTGCAAATGTTTAGTAAACCTTTTATGCATAATTTTCTTAATATTTTATTTGGTTGATATTGATAACACAGAGCTCTTCTCGCTAGCGTGAATTCAACAAACAAGCCATTGCTGCACAGCGAAGAAGAAGATGATGAAAGTAGCTTTGCCAATATTGAGTCGCGTGATGGAAGTTCAAATACATCAAATAAGCCCAGATCAGGCAATGGAACTAGAGCAAGTTCGACAGGGAGGGGTAAGAATACAAATAAGTCTGCCACCAAAAAGAATTCGAGAGAAAAGGATGGACAGAAGGCAAAGGGTGGAGCAAACAAAAATAAAAATTCTCCTCGACCGACCAGGGGCATTTTGCATGGACTTTCCACTCTCCGGAGGGACGGAGACGTTCAAGTTGCAAAGCAGAGTGATCGCAGTAGATTGGTCCGTGCCAAATTCCTTCTTGGGCCTGTAGCTCTAGAAATCTTGCCAAAGGTAAAATATTATTGTTCTAAATATTTACCTACTTATATATTGTATTATGTATATCAGTGCATCCACCATGCAGAGTAAATTGCAGCTAAATATAATAAACAGTATAAGTATGCATAAGCATAAGACTAAACCACAAAGCTACTTCTGCATGAAAAGTGGATCACTTTCGGTTGCGGAAGAGAAGAGAGCAAGTTTCGATTGAACTGATGCCTAGGTAGCTTTAGGCAAATCTAACAGATCCTCGCATTCTATCTCCTATAGGTACCTACTTACCTTTGTGTAAATAGCAATAACAAAATGAAAGGGCATATACACTCAAGTTTGAAGCTTTGTTGTTATTTGTTTTTTGGCTCTGTTCCGTGGGATTAAATCCACCTACTACAACTAGAAGGGTCATTTAATTTGCAAACAAGGTATTCTATTGCTTGAATGAATTTTATACAGAGACTAATTCCACTCACTGTGTGGAAAATTAGCGTAGCAGCACAAATAGCAGTGTTCCTCAACCTAACAATGAAATGCAAAATCGTCTTAAGCATGTAATGATATAAATACATGAGATTCTAAAGCAAGATCCATTGAAATTGATACAAGTCTTAGCGACAACAACTGCTATCGTTATAGATCGTGCCTAAGTCATAATTTGCTTTACGACTCTTAATGGTTCAGTCTTAGTCAGTTTCTTAAATAAATAGCCGTGTCCGAAAGTTTTTCATTCTTTTTTTTGAATTTAGAAATACCGACTGGCTAGGTACGAAACTAATTTAATTTAGTGGGAAAAATGTTTAGAAAAGAAAATTGAAGCAGAGACGAGTTGCAATGCAATGGGAAACGTTTACTCAGCACTAGAGTGAGTTGAGCATGTTAGGTAAAGTATGTAAAGGCAATAATGAAAAGAGAGCAAGAAGGTTTAGAAAGGACGAGTTTAGTTGAAGACTTCAACCGGCAACCCTTCAACGAATAAGATTGATTCTAATGTAAAGTGAAAAGAGCAAGTATTGATTTCCATTTCAAAGGACTCTCAATCATTTTATTGTATTAAGTTATAGGTATGTAGGCTAATATTGTAAAGATGAAGTCTTGTGTCTAGCGTAAAATCAAAAGCAGTCTGCCAAGCCAAATACTGTAGTAAGTATTTGCATTATGTACCAGTAGTGACGATCAAAATCAGGTTATATATTGAAACATTTTTTATATCTGTTTAATGGTATTATTAGTGTTTGCATGTTCGTATTGGGGTCTAACAAGTTGTAAGTCTTATAACACATAGTGGATTGCATTCGTTAACTAACACAGTAAGTAGTGTTTCAAGTACATCTGCTATGTATAACACCTTACATGAATTAGATTATTCACTTAATGTGGATTGTCAGCTTATGCTTGTAGCTACGCTAGTAAAAGCAAGTCTCATGTCAAAATTAAATATGACAATGTATTATTTTACACAAACACGAAGACTTAAATGTAAAAAAGTTAGAATTACCAGTCTTAGTAGTCATACTACCAGTTCAACTTCGACTTATCTCAATCAAGTATTAGGGAAATGATTTGTTTACTCTCTTGCAAACTATAAAAATGGTAGCAATTTACTTGGCGTTCTAAAGTACTTGTTCTAACATGGTTTTAGAGAGCAAATTTTATTTACTCTGCATACTCATGTGGGCAATACATAGATGTAAACTGGTTTGCATGTCTTATGATGTTTACTGATTTACTTTTGCCTTCCTTACATTTTTGGCTGATGTCATTAAATAATTTTAGCACTAGTTTTCCATTCATAGGCTACCTGTTCTTTTGTCATAATGTCATGAATGACGCATCATACTATATGTCAATAGGGTTATCTCTCACTAAAATTATAAAATTGGGTAGAAAAATATAACAAATAAAAAAATAAACGTGTACTTAGTCATATCCGATTTAGCATTTGAGATTGAGATGATAAATCGTATACGCATTCGTTGGCGAATTCTCGTACTTGCTATTAGTTTTTGTACTACGACTACTCGTATATTATCTTAAGATTCTTGTTAGTTTGCTAATCATACCATGCTCTTCTAGACTACATAAAGATTAAAGTTAAAACCATTAACCTATAAGAGTCATTTCTAATTTTAATAATGTAGCAAGGCAATTTTAAGTGAAAGCAATAATAAATGGTACCATTTATAGTCATACTATACTATTCC
>JAQFYC010006256.1:0-12533 GCA_034694165.1 Tomocerus mixtus | reverse complement strand
GCGGGGAATTGTCGCTGCGGGGAATAGTCGCTGCGTGGAATTGTCGCGCGGGGAATTGTCGCTCGGGGAATTGTCGCCGCGGGGAATTGTCGCGTCACCCAATATAATTCTCTATGCAAATCAAACACAATTATTTTACACAAGACACAAAAATCCATCTATTTGCATACACTAACTCATTGTCAGTTCAACTCGCATCCTAATGTCACGTAACACAATGAAAGAATGAAACTTTACCGTAATGGGTACATTACAGAAATTAATCAAATAATTTCCACATTTTCCTTTAGTACTACTTATGGAATCCTTTTAGCCAATAATATCATGAAAACCAGCATTATTGTACATTACGTCACTAAATACTCAAATATTTATTGTATTGCCCTTCTAAATGGGGATAAATAAATACTTTAACATGCATTTATGCAATCAAATCAAATGAAATGATATATTTTTCTGTCAATAAATCCTATCCACTTTAGCTATTTACTTTGGTACTTTAGTACTTTTAATTTTCCGTAATCACCGTATTCATTCAAGTAAAGGCCTTCGTTTTAATAGCATGCATTAACTATCGTAAAGCTACCAAAATCAACTCAATTGAAAATAATGGCAATTAATTGCAACATTTATAACAAAAGGGAAAATTGAGAATAATACACAACTTCCGCCCGATTGCGTTCACTCATTCGCTACTAGGTACTTGTATAAGGATGCTTTGTTTAGTGTGTGCATGCTTGGCTTTGAATCTTTATCCAATGATGTGATATGTATCATAATGGATATGCACGTATTGAGTCTGTAATTTCAAAGAGAATGAATCGAGTGTATTTATTAGTATTTATTGTTAATTGTTATAGATTGCTATCCACTAAATTTTGTCAAACAATTTTCATCCTGGTCCTGGTCTGGCGACTTTAGTTTGTTTCAATGAGCATGTATTTTGTATTAGGAATGACATTATGTAGGTGATTCAGTTCAGTAGTAGAATTAGATTCCATAAATGAATGAATGAATGAATGAATTAGAAAAATAATAACCAAAAGTGCAGATGGAAGTTTCTGTTCCATTTTTAGTACCTAAACGTATGTAAACGTTATTTAGTTAATGACGGCCATGGAAGTTTTATAATAACAGAGTCTCAGTTAACATAACCAAGTAGATTTGAGTTATATTTAAGTAGCAAAATCCCTGCAATAATTATATACCTCTACTTTTGTCCTATTTATATCCCCACATGCTACAGTACGTATAGTAAAGGTGTGTGTATGTGTTTGGCTAAGTATGACGAGATGAGATTATAAAAATTTTCAAACAAAAAACTTATTTCCCTGCACGACAACAAAACTTGGATGAGTATTGTTTTCCAACATTACACGTAGCGGCCGAGTGTCACACGCAGTACTTGACAAAATAGTTTCACATGGTTTGCTTTGGTATTAAAGTACAGATACAAATATACAATTCTGCGACAGAATACAGAAGAGTACAGTTCCCAAATCAAAATGCAGTCAGTCAAATACCTAAAGTGTACAAAATACCAACCAAGTCGATTGCTTTAGATGTTAGAGTCGCAGTCTTTCTTTCTGAAAGCTAATCCTCCCACAAATACCATTCACGAGATGAGGAGCTATTTGTCCAACATGTGCGGTTCTACTTAACGTGCTATAGATATTTGTTTGTATGTTTTAGCCATTAGAGAGGAGGTAATAGAATGTAATGTAGCTAGTTACCTTTGCTTTACCTACTGCATACATACATAAATATAATAGCTTAACTTTACATATGTACCTACAACAGTACCTAGACTGATTGTGAACTGAACTGAGCTTGTCTGGCCTGGCTTGGCTTGGACTGGCTGCTTAATCAAAAGTACAACAAACTTGATGAAAAAACTAATTCAACAACGTCAAACAGGATTTGTAATGGCAATCATAAAGATAAAATAAAGTGCTCCTCGTGGACGTAAGTATGCATGAAGTTAAACATGTCATAATCATCCTCATTACAAAGACCAAATAATAACGATAATAATAATCATAATGATAGTAATAATCCTTTTCGGAAATGAAAATAAAATAAACTTATCATGCCCCAAAATTTCCGCTAAAATGAATTCTAATTTTCATGAATGCAATTGTTCTGTAGAAGAGCAGAGCAGACCTATGCAATCTCACCAAGAAACTCAGACATTATTAGCATTATTAAGGAAATTACAAACAAACCATCCCATAGCATAACAATACTTGTCTGAACAAACAAACTCACGATCAGTTCATATACATAAATACATAAGTAATACATAGAGACAAATAACTCAATCTGTTGCTCAGTCATTCGTCGTTAGAAAAGGGAAAAACATGGAATGCATTTTAGTTAGATTTTGTCTTTAATGTCAAAGCCCACTATTCTATGGCGTGGCATGAGTGAGGCAAATTATTAAATACTAATCTACTCTCGGCAACATTTTAGCAGTTCTTTTAAAGATGGACAGTTCCTAATAAGGATAATGGACAATTCTGCTTACACATTTAACTGCTAAATAGTATTTAGCATCAAATTCAATTGCTAACAGATTGTGACACCAAAAATGAATAAACTTGTATTAAATCTTTAATGTTAAATCTAATACATTTACAGATAAAGAGTTTTTTAGTGGTATAAATATATATTCAAACACCTTGCTCAATATGTTCCAGTGTTATTTACGTTGATATTTCGCCCTCATTTTAAATATTACCAAATGAATTTGTTTGCAAATGCAATGAGTGTTGTTTCCTATCTATATCTCCATTTCTGCATTGTTATTTTTATTGTACGTAGAAAGGTAAGTAAATTAGCATACGTAGGTTGTGTATAGGTGGGTACAGGTAGTTACATTATGTACATAGATTTTACATAATGTAGGTAAATATTTTGTACCTAACTATGTGGTAGAAGGGAATTACTATGTAGTAGGTACATAATAAGTCTAGCTAAAGTGTGGATTAATAAGAACATGAATTCTTAAGCATGTGCCTATGTATCTATGTATCTAGTCAGAGTCAGATAACTAATGTAGTGTGCAGTAATATAATGTAATCTGGAAGTATGTAAAGGGACGAGGAGCAGATCTTCACTTCACACAAGCCAAGTGAGCAAAGTGGATGGAGGCTGATTCTGATTCTCATTTTGTGAGTAAGGGAGCTAAACAGAAAGGATAGGAGGAAGAAAGATGGATGAGCAAGAGTAAGAAAGAATACAAGTCGAGTGAGTCTCCCTCATCTCTTCTGTAGTGTATCTGTACAGTAGATTTATTTTATAAAGGTATGTAAGTATACGCTATTGTGTGTAGAATTTAATGTTCCATGTTCTGTTGTGTTCTGTTCTCGTCTCTTAGACTTCGACTTTCGACTCCTGCTACAATCTCCTTCACCTTCACCGTTGAAATCGACGAGTAATAAATATTTCATACTCATTTAGGCAAGATTTAAATCGGAGAGGATTAATATTCAAGAATTTAACACTCTCCAAACTCGTTTTCTGTCCTTCATTAACATAACATGCTGAAGGCATCTCAAATCCCAAAGCCAAACCAAACCAAACCAAAATCCAAACCAAGCCATAAACTTGGAGTGAGTGTGGTTTGGTGTGAGTGTGAGTCAAGTCCACTCGCTCCCTTCCCTTCCTCTATACTTATACATACGATTAATAATACCACTGGACTCTATTACATCTAGATATTTAAGCTTACAAATATACACACAACATTACAACTTACAACAAAGTCTTAACTGAAATCAACTTCAACCAATACGATTAATACAGCACAATAGCTAAACTAAATACTTATGTAGTATGTGCGTATATACGTATGTAAAACACTTTTATATATAATATTTGAGTTTCAACTAGCCAGCCAAAGCCACCTCTGCATAAGAATAGGATGGAATTGATGCAATCCAATCTAACCGTCCCGTCTGTCCATTCCAATAAGGAAATTAACTCAACAACCCGAAGTTTATACATCATCTATCCATCTATGAGCATGTATTCCGCTTTTTATCTACATAAATAAGTATTACTTATGAATATGCATATGAATCTCTTGACGTATTATCCTCTTATGTACTCATACCAGTCCAGTCCACTCCACTCCACTTTAATCCTTCATCATCAGCTTCAGCTCATAATAAATGCATATGTTAATATGCTTTTCCTACAATAATATACAATTAAATACTATGCATGCACCCATCCATGATCTTTGCTCCGTTCCTACCAATTATTATTATTACCTACCTTCCCCACCTACTATGCATTTTAGTAGATCCTCAACACATACACACTGTAATACATTAATCCAGTCTTTACATTTGCAGATGCATGTATGTACATGCAACGATTACAAATCTGGCACTAAATACTACATTTCATACGTCCTATCTGTATATACGGGAAGGTTCAACTATATTTTATATTTTATAGAAAGGGAGATAAAGAAAGAACACTATTATAAGATTTAAGTACTTATTATTATTAATGATATGGTTACCTCCTGATCAGCTTTTAGTTAGGTTTTGTCTCGATCCTTTTCCCTATACATTTTGTAGAATCCGAATGCAATACAAAATCCAAGCCAAACCACCCATCCGATCAGCATCATTGTCCATATGTATCTACTTATTAAATAATACATAGAACCTATTCAATAAAATACAAGACTGAGCTGATTGTGATGTGATTTGGAGTGAGATGAGATGAGAGTGGTTTAAATAGTAAACTAAGATAAACCTTTATTTGTATACAAGTAGGGGCAACTATATGTATATGTACATAACATACTGTACTTATATAATAGAAAATATCTTTGCTTACTATAAGCTAAGTAAATACAGTACACAAAGTTTATCCCAATGCAATGCCATGTCAGACCAGTGAACACCTGGACATACCATTGAATTACATTGATAAGGATAAGGAATTGGAGGCCATTCCTTTACATTACAAATACATTGGGCCAAATGAAAAAGATGAGAGCTCTCACTCTACTCTCCTACTCAATCAAGCCAAGACAGAGAAGAAGAACAAGTAAATAGCCGACTGTGCTCTCGGTGTGCTATACTTCATCTAAAGCATGTATGTAAGCTAACGATAGTGATAGTGATAATATTAGTAGTTTAAGCATTAGCCATAAAATATCATAAGTACCAAACCGACATACCAGGACCAGGACCCTTCCAAATCTAATGAAACCAAAATATTCCTTTCAGTTTCCCTGCCCTTCAAATAACTAAAACTACAAAAAGATTCGGTTAGTCAAAGTATTTAAACACTAGGCAATGTAAATATCGCTAGTAAAGTAACTGACTGATGAAATTATTAAGCCCCATACTTAAATAGTAAGTAAATGGGTTATCCAAGACGATTATAAACATATTTCATTAAATTGATGTACTATTAGTATGCAGTTTCTGTCTTTAGGCATTAGGACCTTCTACTACGAAATAATAGCCTTAATATTATTTTATATTGAGCTAAAATTTTTAATGAACAGATATAATAATGTAATCAGGGCCAGAAGCAATTAGAATAAGAAATCAAAATCAAAATCAACTTACCTAAATACTACCTACCTATAAGCAATCCACTTTGGACAGGACAGGTTTATCGGTGCTAAAGGAATGATCATAACTTTATTTATTAGTAATACCATTATTAGGTTACGCAATGAGTTTATATTGTTATATAAGTATCCTCGGCTGTTTTTGTACGTAAATATAGCTTTGTACTTGTTAAGATATTCGCTAGGTACCTTTTAATATTGTAGGGACTTTTTATATTTCTACATATACTACGCAGATCGTTCTTCAGGGTAAGCCCGTTAAATTGGAGCATGAGTATTTAAGGTGATATGTATCTAGCGGCTGAGCGTGTGCATTGAATCGAGTAGAATTCAGTCCAGACACACCTCCGTGACCTAATGTAGGTAGGTAACCACGTTGAATTTGTTCTGTGGCCCTATGAAACATAGATTAGCTTGATGATGAGATGGTCCAAATTAAACGTTACGTAGGTATATTATAAGTGCAATGGTATTTCAATGCAATGCATCCGAAAAGAAGTTTGGAGAGCTGTCGTTATAATATTTGGACAGGTTATAGATGGATGCCTGAAAGAGTTTCTGATAATTCTTAGTAACAACTGTACTGTAACGTATGCTACTAATAGTATCGTTCACTATACTCTGCTGCCTACTCTTCTATTGTAATACATACAGTATTATGTGATGTGTGTGATGTGTACCTTACATTTAAGTTGCCTTGCCTTGCCTTACCTTTGTTCATGGATGGATGATTTAAGATAAGTGATTGATAAAGGCCAGGGAGGTGAAATGAAGCCATGGCATATCCTTTGCTTTGCTAAGAAAGGTCTTGAATTCAAAATATTAAATGTACTTTGCCCCCTTTAGTAGATTACATAAGAATTATGTGTACTTGAGTATTTGTAAAAATTCGTATTTAAGTATATGTGTGATGTGTATGTTTCTGCTATAAATTATGGGCTCTGTTGTCAAAATACGGACGCCGAATATCCTAAGAGAATTTAATTGTGAGTTGTAGTTGTGTGAAAGAAATGGATGTGATGTAAGTATGTAAGATGTAAGGAGTTCTCATTTACTATGTGAATTAAATGAATATTTGTCTTATCTTATGCAGGGTTGTGTTATGTGTAGTGTGTAGGCTATGTATACTTTTAAGGGAGGCTGCTTGGCGATTAAATCATTACTTGCTCTCAATTTAATGCTCTTCGTTTGGAATAAATCGATGGAGGAATATTTCATTAGTAATACCTATTATACTACCTACCTTGTTGAGTAATGGTATTATAGCTGCTAGCAAAGCCGTAGTTAAGTTAAGTTAGGCAATCGTAATCATTATCATATAATAATATAATAAAGTAGTAGCATTTGAAGGGAGTAGACTACAATAGTAGACATACTCATGCAAGTAAATATGTAGCATAGCACGAAAGGTATGGCTATATAGCTACACTGACCAGGTGTGATATTTTTTAATTTCTTCCTCTATTGCCTTAAGTAGCATGAGCATTGAAGGATTGAACATTGAGAATTGAGCATGTGTATGTTATAAAGAGAGAGAGATTGAGAATAAGGGAGAGTGTAGCTAATCCAGTTATTTTTTGTCATGTAAAACTAAACAAGGTGAATAGTTGTGTTCTGGATGAGGATTCTCTGTTCTGTCTGTTTCTCTTCTCCTCTGCTCAGTCATGGACATTTACATGTGTATGATTTTGGAATTAAGGACTAAGGAGGAGGCTGCTGAGATGATTGGCGAGAAGAAAAAAGATTGAGCAAAACCAAAGGAGTTTCTATTGACCGAGTTGAACTGATGTAGAGTGAGGTGGAGTGGATTCGAGTATTGGAGTATTGGAGAGTAGAGAGAAGGACGACAAGGAAAGAAATTACAATTGCTAATAAAACCCGATCAGAGGATTGAGCAATGAAATGAACTGAAGGTTGGAGTTGGAGATTGTTTCATTTCAGAGTTGTATTTGTATTTGGATAGAGTTATGGAATGGAACACGGGTTCCCTTAGTTTACTCGTTTACTGGATAAGCTTACTATATTGGAATGTATCTTATATAAAAATGTATACAAAGGTATCTGTATTATGTCATATCTGTATAAGCTAATATTATTATTTGTGGGCTGAATGAATGGAACCGGCTTGCCCCTCTGTTTCTTCACCTCCTCTATTCTCTTTAGAAAAGTAATCTTCCGTTTTTTCTTGCCTTTCTAACATTCTGCTACTCTATATTCAGTGATTGTACCCTTATGTAATAATCTTCATATGCTATCTATCGACATCCACTCGTCAGCGTAAATAGTACAGCATATTTACTTATATGGTTAACATGATATCATATAAAGCTAAAGAATGATGATTTTATGCAACTGCTATGTACATACGACATACAGTACACTAAACAAAGTATCAACTGCAAGCTCGCATAGAAAATTGAATGGTAGTACGTAGTACCCGTACGATGTTAGCAACTACGTAACGTTATTATATCCTATAGGAGATAACTAGAGCATGTAGACAGATAATTCTGGAGATAACCCTTATATACTTAAATAGTAAGTATATTCTACTATGTATGTAAGTATGTACATATATAATAATGTTGAACATGCATGCATTGGAGTAATAGTAATACGGGCAATAGAGAAACGGAGAAACCAAACCACTAAATTGACGGAAGGATTTTGGTGAATGGGATAGATGGTAGTTTGCATTTGATTGAGAAAAATCAGACCGGTCTATCGGCAATACGACGTTATGGGCGACAGATGTTTTTGCATGATGATCACAGTTGGACAAAATTGAATCAGAACAAAAGGAGCCAACCAAACCAAGATTCAAGGGACATCTCCAACTTTTCCTTTTCATTCACATTTAACAGTAGACTCAAATATTGTATATAAACTGGCTTCCTTTCCTATATTGCATACTAATAACAAAACTATATACTACTATAGGTAGATGCTCATTATGATTACACATTTATGTTAATAATTTTTCATTCTTCTAATCTTAATTTTATATGTATGCCTATTTGTACACATTTGTATAAAATGTGTAGCAAGTAAGTATAAAGGGACTTTAGTACTTATTTACATAAATTGTCCGTTTCTCTGATATAAAGGACACATGCATGCATAGGAATTTGGTTGTATGTATCATTAAATAGTTTCTACTTAGTTTATGCTCTGGGGAATCTGGGTCTCGAATTCCCAATAAATGATAATTTTGTTGCCTGAAAATTGGTATGGATGTGGTGGAAGTGGAATGGAAAGGCATTTGTACTTATCGTAAAGGTATTTCCTTCCCCATGTGAGTTTGAGTTACCTAAATATCTAACAACGGGGCCTGACTTGACTTGACTTGGCTAAATACCAACAAGAAATGACAATGAGTGAGTGTAGGTCTGTCTCATACTCTTCTCGTATAGGAGTTAAAGGTAAAGTTCTAATTATCATAAAAACGATGAGCATAATGATTCCTGGGGTCAATCTAATAAGTATTCTAGAGTCTCAGCGGGGAGAGGATCCGAACCCTTAGAAGAACTTGGCCTACGGTTCTAAGTTCTAAAGTGAATTCTGAATTCCCCAATGCCTCACAAGCAAGCCATAGGAAACGAAGCACATCGATAATTTGTACAAGTTGATGTGTCACGAAGAATAATACATTTTATGTGGGTATTGAAGCATGGAAGTGCGTATAATTGAAGACGTCCCAACTGAACTGAGCAGAGCAATACACAACAGCAACAGCCTCCATGATGCATACTTTACTTTCATTCGCTCATTCCATTGGTTTTAAGGAGTTAACGCTAACATAACACATAACACTACACATCACATCAACTATCAACTATCAACGCTGAACAGAACATGCGGAGCCGTGAGAAATTTTTTATATCTTTCTCCTGAACCCAAATCAAGAACTTTGCCGCAAAGTCAATGTCCTGTGATTGAGTGTGCTTTACCTGATTACAACAAACGATTCAATCCATAACGCTTTTGCTCGATTTCTATGTTCTATGTGGTGCATATAATATTTGATCTTTATGGGAAGTATCTTTACAAATATCACACCATCTAATCTCCCTCGACTAACCATTATACACCACAGCACTTATTTTCTAATATTTACGCTTCTTCTATTCTATCCATGCTTTGTTCTTAATGTAATCATCAGCTTCGTTAAAATTGCAAGTGTATTTACATGAAGGTATGTTATTATGCATAATTATGAATGATTAACTACAAAAAAACAAAACTAACCTATGCCATTGCCTTCCCGTGTCATTCTTAAATACTCTGCAGTCTGCATGGTATAAAACGCCATTGTTGCCTAATGCTGCTTATGAATATATTCTAATATGCTTTATAGACTATAGGTGGATGATAGTTAACCATTGGGTGTACTATATGAGATTATGAATGGAATTTATGGGTGTAAGCCAACAATAAAGCACTACTAAATAAATGATAATAAAGAACAACGAAAAATATTTGGATTGTAGCATACAAGTAGACATGTATTTTAAAATCAATGTGAAGCCAGTACAAATTTCAAAAAATGAACAAAATTATGAATAATTTATACAAACAAAACATAACAAAAATGGTGCACTTTGTAGAGCGCACTAGGAATCTTGAACCATCATGATTTGTAATAATAATGTAGTATTACTATTATGTACTAGTATTTGATATATCCAACGTTTCTACACGACTTAATTATAGTTACCTATGTTTAAAATTAAAATACTTAATATTTAAGTTACTTACTCTAATTAGCTTACCACTATTTTATACTAACTCTAATGTAAGTTAGATTGGTATTACTTAATATAAAGTTGATTTATACTTTACATATACTAATGTAGTGTGTACATTGTACATTATAATTTGATCTACTTATTTCGCTAACTATAATCTAGTTTAAAATCTAATGTACTGTAACGTAACGTAAGTCTATATAGCGGAGCATTATTACATACACTGGTATAACATAATATGAATGATTATTTTTAAGAGTTTAGTTTCGAGTAATTTGCATCTCACTGCATGTCCCACTTTCTGTCATGTCATGTCACCAAGAGCGACTTAAAGAACGTCTATTTTGAATTCTCGTCACAACACACTTTAGTTTAGTTACAATATAATTTAGAGATGAACGTTAACGAACGAGTCTGTAGATAGTTGTAGTCGATTTTCTTGACGAACGAAAAAACTACATACATAAGTAATACACGTAGCATAGCATAATAATAATATAACATAAAACTTAACTCGATTCTACTAACTCAACGCAAATGCACACTCGGTATGTAAAATCTTCTAATGTAATGTAACGTAACGTAAGGTACTTACTGCAGTAGAGCAACAACAATATAATAAACATTCAGCCAATTGACGAACTAGTCTCTTAAATGTTAAAAATGCTTTATCAGGATTTTTTCGAGTGCAAACATGCATCTGCTCTGCTTTAGGTCTCATCATCTTTACTTTAGTAGAGTTTAGTAGTACTACTTTTACATCTCGTTGGGTGGGGTGGATTGGTTGGGGATTGGATTATCATTAACACTTTGTATTGCATCTTAAAGCTCAGTTGTATCTACTAATGTATAAATTCTATAAGTAATTAGGTTAGTATGTGTTTATTTATAGGGATTAAATAAATTAATAGTTGATATTTTTACATGAACATGCTTTTTGTTGTTGTTACTATTGTAATAATGAGAAATATAATATAGTAAGTAATTGTACAGATAATCTATAATAATTAATGCGATGACAATGAGTAATTGCAGTAGGTTGTTTGTGGGTAGGTAGTAGGTACATTAAATCCCATTCTAAATACTATTATAGTTATTAGGGACATCTTCGATTTATAATTGGCTGCTTGCTTTCTAACGTAGGTATTTAATTGTAATGTAAAAGTTAATTATTTAATAAATACAGAGAAACAATATAATATTTAATGAGGAAAGCTCGACGTGAAGTGATTCATTTAGTTTTTCCCTATTGTAGTTATGTATTTGAGTTAAAATTATAATACTATCCGCGTACGTACTTAATAATGTATAAATGTATGGAGGTTTTGGTACTGATACTAAATACTAAGGTAATAGTGGCTAAGTTTCTTAAAAATAGGTCTGTAGTCTGTATTAAGGTAAGTTGTAAGTTGTAGGTTGTAAGTACAATAGTAGAGAACAGTTACATTAAACTATTTATAGTATATGTGTATTAAACATAGCGATGCAGTAGGTACTTACAATAGAGTGTACTATTGTATTTCGAATACAGATCAACTAATTTTTGATGAAGTGGTTTGGTTGTTTGATGTTGATGATCTGATGTATTTAGTTGTTTATTGTAGGTGTTGACTTACATTTAAATTACAGTACACTACGTAATACACTACCACATACATAGGCACAATACAATACACTAAACACAAATACAATACTTTGTACGTGCATGCATCTGCTGTCTGAACATTAACTGAACTCAAGTCTCTACATACAGGTGTAAGTAGTAGATTCCATTTCACTTACCAGAAGAGGCGGACATAAGAGGATGCATGAGTGAATTGAGAGAGGAGTTTGATGGGATAGCAGAAGCGGCTACCGCCGAAGTCCCTAATCCGTACAGCTGAAGGAGATTGAATTCATCTGCCGACTCAACAAGGCTGTCTCTGTTGTTTTTGTTTTTTGACAGGGCAGTAGTATTAGTAGATGATGTAGATGGTGAAGATGTAGCACTGGTTAAGTCCTTCGATGAGGTCGTCGTCGTCGTGGGAGGAACAAAGGAGCCCGAAGCCCCCGTAGCTAATTGAAATAGCTGGAGTTGCTGTAAGAGAGTGGCTTGTTGCTGGCCATTAAGGGCATCGTTATTTGTGACGGCAGCAATGTTGGCCCGAAGTAAATCCGCACTGAGAGTGTTAGTGTTAATA
>JAQFYC010006255.1:0-12533 GCA_034694165.1 Tomocerus mixtus | reverse complement strand
GGCCGTGTTCGAGTGTTAGCAAAGGAGTAATATGGGGCTCTAATGTCTGTGCGGATTTAAAGTAGTGCGTCTAACATTCCGCTGGGCTAAGAATCCATGCAATCCCTCTCCTTCAATGTATTTTGTTAGTTTTTCTTAGCCCTGTCCGACCTTACACCAAAGTACAGTAGTCCTTAGGGTCCTTGTGCAAATATAAATAATATAAAATATATGGGGGACTTGGACTGGCTTGTTTGTCAGTTTAATTTCAATTTTTCTAACGTCTATATTTGTAAGCAATGCAAATACTAATACTAAATATTACTATATTGTACTCAGGGAACTACTTTCGTTCAGAAAAGAATTTTGCTTTCACCTACTTTCTCTTTGGACATGATAATACTTCTGTAAATCATGAGAGCGTATACAAATTGTGTACTGACGTATTTATTAAGAAGACTAGACTAGCAATGAACGCAAACACAACATGGAAGCATAACTACATAAAAACACATTGATTGAGTACACAGAGAGAAAATAACAATGTACAAATATAAACATACTTAAGTGTACGCTGTAGCAGAAAAAGGAAAAGTATGTTATAAAATAAGCATTAACCCACTGTGTATTATTCTCGCTTTAGTTTAGCTACGCTACTAAAAAACGCTAAGCTTTCGTGCTTGCGAAAAATATAAAAGTGCAGTGTATTGTAAAAAGATAGCTGTGTTATTTAATCTAACGAGAAAGGAAGGAAGAATGGGAGAGAAATGTATTAGTACAGTTTACAGTACGATAGGTCTGGTTCTTGATGTTGTTCTCTTATGCTACACTATGATTATAGGTAAAAATGGTTATGCTTATACTTATAACTGAATGATGCTTTCCATTTCATGAAGGAAAGTAGGAGAAAGCAATGTAGCAAAACATAACAGACAAGATAAAATACAATGTAAGGCAGCACTTAAACTGAAGTTAAAAGGAAAAGGTTAGGAAAGAGGAAAAAGTAGTTTTTCTTACGTTTCGTTAGCCTTCTAATACTTTGGAAGTATGTATAAATATAAATATACTATGAGTACATGTCGTAGGTTTATTCTGCCTAGGTATGAATTCTTTTAATATTTGCAATATTTTTAGGCAAACTAATCCGCGCAAAAAATATATTTTGTAAATTTTGTACATCTAACTAGAATTTTAGGTACCATTTTCACCCATTACCTTCATTCTACGGTTTTTGGAATCTTAAAGAGTAAAATTTGTTGGACACATTGAGAATTTTCCACAACCTTGTAGAAAACAACAAAAAATTGAAAAGATTGACGTAAATTATTTAAGAAACGTAAATAATATTCCTAATCATAAAGGTACAGTGTACATATTAGTACCTGTGACATATATAGATAACTAGTTGTAAGAAAAAGCACCTAAGTAAAGTAAGTAGTACGATACGTCATGATGCATTCAACTAAGTAAGTAAGTAAGGGAAAGGAACGTAAGGAAACAACGTGCAACTAAGTAAGTGTATGTATGTGTATGTAGTTAGGTGAAAGTAGAATGAAGGAAAAGCGAAAACTCTGACTGCATTTGAGGGACGTGATGTGCCTTATGAAACCAAAGCGTTTTTCTACTTTCTGTTATGTTATCGCTATCTCTTTTTCTGTTCTGTATGTATGCATCCTTTTTCTTTCTCCAGGACAGCATTCTCTCTCTATATGGTAGTTTACATTACATTAAGTTACATTACTTTAGTTTTACTACGCACTTAACGTACATAACTATACATATTAACTATAGTAGAACAACTTTCCTTGTCCTATTTCGGAGAAAGTAAAGAAAATAAAGTAACCCTACCTAATACCACACCATAGTACCATAACCAGTGCATATTCCGTCTTCAGACTGCACTGCAAAAGTAAAAGTTACTGTTATCTGTACTGTATGGCACAGTTAAGCTATGATATGGTACGGAGCATGGTGTGGTGTGGTGTGGTATGGTGTCTGGTGTGATCTTCCCCTTTCATCACATGCCACTCGGTCCTATCACAACACATAAGAATCTTCATCACATCCCATCACACAACACAACATCCTCGCTTCCACTTCACAACAAACTCTATAGTACATAACTGTAATAAAACTCTGCTTATCTTTTACCATAGTATGTAGTATGTAGTAAGAAAAAGAATTTCGTGCAGACAGCTCAGCTGCTCACACTTTCACTTTCCACTTTCTTCTTAAAGACAAGAGAAAGAAAGCGGCAGACAGGACAAGAGTCTGTCAAATCAAGTCAGCCCAATCCACAAGAAACACAGTTGGGGTTTCCCCAATGTGAATATTGCCATCGTCTGTCGTGGCCTGGCCTGGTCTGGCCTGGCCTGGCTTGTTCTGATTTAGATGGGGTTGCCCTGGCCTTTACTTACATACTAGACTCTTGCCCTACTTCCTTTACTCATTCTCACTTACTTATTGTTAGTATTTCTCCAAGATGAGAAATGTTTCTATATATTTCTATATAGAGAAATGTTTGTATATTTTTCTATATAGAGAAATGTTTGTATATTTTTGTATAGAGAAGTACTTATGTACAGATTACAAAAACGACTTCTGTGTGACTCGGTATTTCTGAATTTCTTCCATTGTGAAATGTGGTGTCAGTTTGGATTTCGTTGAGCGCACCTGACTTGGCTTATGTACAGTCTACTTGTCACAAAAGTGATTACAATTCATTTCTTAAACGCTTACCTTTTTGCTAACTACATAAGTCAGACTGTAGTATGTATCTACCTTTGTCTTTGTGTATCTACCCTGTCTAATACTTACTTATAAAGTAACAACAAACTTCGACAATATTATAATAACCTTTTTAATATATTCTAACTTTTTTTAATTTCAGTGGAAAAAGGATAATCGGTATTCGTACTAAATACAGAATGTAACAAATACTTGTCCATTAGTGTTTTTCGATAATTTCCTTGTTCTAATAATGAATACCTATTTAAGTAAGTACTAGGTATAAATTATAAGTGCAAAAATATAAGAGAAAAATCTTTTGACACAAATAGAGTCCAATTGAACTACAGTACAGCAAAGATAATCATAGAAATGTAACGTATGTAATATATGTAATACATTATGTACAATACACTAATGTATTTGTAAGTTCCATGAAGAAATGTACTCAGGATCGCATCATTTCACTTACTAAGTCAGTTCTACTCTGGTAAATACATGGTTGGTAACTGTACTAGTAAACTCATGGCCACTCCAATCCAATCCAATCCACTTGAACCTACTCACTCCAGCAGTTCAGTCGAAAACACCAAACGAAGCCAGATTCCCAAGAAAAGTCGAAAAGAGTGTAACCAGCAGAAAAAGTGGCGATATGTGATGTTGATAGGATAGAAAGGCTGTTGTGACGTGACAGCTGGACTGGGCTGGCCTGGACCGGATAGGATCGAGAGAAAATCCGATTAGAACATAAACCTTTTTTTCTTATTTCCTCCTTACGTTACACTTACTTTTACAGGATACGATATTATTTAAGACATTTAACTAGACTTCTTTCTTATTTCCTACTATACTGACCTGCTTGTTAATTACAGTGCGCCATGCCTACCACACCAGTGAACACCAGAGTACATCACGACCCCTCTATCGAAAGTTTGCGCACAAATGTGCACAAACTTTTACAATTTCAATTTTGCAAACAATTTGCAAAATATTTGCGCAATTCTATCTCTAACTTTTGTGTGCATATTTTTTGAAATTATTGTAATGCAATTATTTATTGTCAATTTTTTGATGTTTTGGTTATTAATTCCTCAAATGAAATTGTTCTAAGGTTGCAAAGAAGGGTCCTGACGTTCGCTGGTCGACACTATTTAAGTGTCGGTCCTATAGAGACTCCCGCATCAGAAAGTATCACGAGAAGTACAGCCAATTTTTATATAGGGGCAAGAATTTGCAGACGACACTGTTATTTATTTCAAAGTTAAAACTCTTATGATCTAATCAGCAGCAACCGCCAGTACCAGTATTCTTCTAAATGCCCTGCTCCATTTCAGTAAAGCCAAGGCGTGATAAAGATAAAGTTTGGGGCAGGGCAGGGAATCCTATTTGGCAACATACGGAACAAGTCAGGTCAAATTGTGAGATAAAGGCTAACTTACACAGTAATACACAGTTGTTCTCAAACTACTCATAGCACCAGATTGTATTTAATGCTGGAACATTTTCAGATTCAGACTAACGTATGCTACGTTATGTACGTTTATCGTATCATATAAATATACTTAAAGATAGAAATCTGTAAATGCAGTAATTGTAAATATATAGGAAGCAAATGTATTCAAGCTGGTGCATTACTAAATATCCTTGAATATCTATGGATTCAGATAAGATGCAGTTTACTGTTTGCATTTGTGTCATATCCATATACTACAAATACAACGAGGACAACGAGTACACAACATCACGCATTAAAATCCCACATAGTTCTGTAGTACTGTTGTGTTATCTTTTATAGCAATGCATAATTTCTATATGTTATAGGGAGAAGAGCACATAAGTACATGCTAGTACTACACAGACAAACTATTTCTACAAGGAAAGCGAAATATTTACATGAAAACTTTTTGACAAGATTTAAACTCAAATCCCTCAGAGAGCAAATGAAACTTGCATTCTTGAAAAACTATTTTTGTACTGATGATAGAACTAACCACGTTGGTAAAATCTGGGTGACGAATTTGCTTTAGTTTTTTTGAAAACAATGGTAGCTATTTATTTATGGCTTTTATTTGACTGGCACCTATAAATAAACTGACATTACCTATAATTTTCTACTTACTTTGCCTCAAATGTACTTATGCACATATGAAAAAACTGAACTACCTCTGAGGCCTGAGTCAACTATAAAAGTACTTACTTAACCTATAATTTTACTTTAAAAGCCTGTAGAAATACGGTTCTACCTATAGAAATACTATTTAAAGAAGGACAAAATAGTATTTCCATAAGTAGTTCAGTATTTTTGAAGGCTTTTAAAAGTAAAATTATAGGTTAAGTAAGTACTTTTATAGTTGACTCAGGCCTCAGAGGTAGTTCAGTTTTTTCATAAGTACAAATACATAAGTGCATTCGAGGCAAAGTAAGTAGACAATTATAGGTAAAGTCAGTTTATTTATAGGTGCCATTAAATGCAAGCCTTTATTTATGGGGAAAATTATTAATTACAATGTTTTTCTGTGTGTGGAACTTTGTGTGTGTGTACTATGCTTTAGTTATGTTAAAGGACTACAATGAACGCAATATTATGTTAACACCAAATATCTTAGCGCTAGTATTTTAAGGGAAATTGATGCACCAAAAATAAAATTCAGTTAAGGTTACTAATTACGTTACTTAGAAATAATCTGTAGCCAATTTGCTGTAATTACTAGGTAGAAGTAAGCTCAGATTGAACTGTGCTTATTTACTTTGAGGATCGATGCACATAAACACTTGTACATTTTAATCCTAACATCCGAATATAACTGGTTCGTGTTACTTTGCTATGATACAAAAAATACTACGTATACGAATTAAAAAATTCCATACTGCTTTTGTGTTCTGTTTAATTTAATTTTAAAGTGCATAGTGGAGATCCCATCTAAAGGAAACTAGTTATTTCCACTTTAAATACTTTTACAATATTTTTGATTGCGGCGTCCTGAACACTAAGGATATACATAGATTGTTAAATAGTTCTATTTTTAGACATAATTAGCAGAATCTCTTAATAACTTCTATCAAATTCCAAATTAGGTGTTCTATAAAATAAACTGAAAACTTAATGCTAATGATTGTATTTATATAAATGCAAATTCTATCTGTCTATAAGTCGGCGTGTAAATATTTTGGAGAATGTTCAAGAATATTCGTGCTAAGTAACAGTAAAACAGAGATAGAGACGTAGGTACTCAAATAGAGTAGGGACGGGTATGTAAGGAATGGAAACTATCTGGGCGAGAACACAACATACACGATACAACATATATACAACCCCTGAAAACAAGCAGCTTTGTTCTTTTAAAATCGGATCAAAAGAGATTACACAGCCGTCAGGAGTGTAATGGGAAACAATATGGAAAAAACTAGTGT
Source organism: Tomocerus mixtus (assembly GCA_034694165.1). NCBI lineage: Eukaryota > Metazoa > Arthropoda > Collembola > Entomobryomorpha > Tomoceridae > Tomocerus > Tomocerus mixtus. The sequence goes on along the minus strand of JAQFYC010006255.1, from coordinate 6,416 downwards.
ACTAAAACAGAATAGAAAAACTGTTGGGGAAAGTTCGGTATAAGAATGCTTGTGAGAGCTAAAGGAAGAAGACTGCCAATATACTATGATCATCAATACCACTTCATGGACCCTTAGAAAACCATTTGTCTCAAACAATTTTACAATATATTTTGATAAATTCAAGCAAATCATCAGCAAATCCGAAATAAATCGTTTGTTACTTAATATAGTTTTATTATTTCGTCTCGTTTAGCATTTTTGAAATCAGTAAATAATTATGACCTAATTTTCAGGTCAAAGGGCCTTGTCTTCTATTGTAACTGTAAAAATGTCGTACAAAATTATTGAAGATGCATACCGGCCTAAGGTCTTATTTAAGGGTTATGACAATCTCTGTGTCTGACTGATTCTCATAATACTTTCGTTGCATTAGGAGTTCCCTAGTCTTCACGTTGCCTCGTCCCGACTAGGACTGGCAATTGCCTTACATTTCTTATTTTCTTTCCCGGTATGTGTTACTCACCAGACTCACATCACATTACAAACAACAACTGCCTTGCCCTTTTCTTTCTCATTTCATTCTCTCACACCCAAAAACTAACAATAAATCGACTCCACTTTCTCTTCTTCGCTTTCTCTCACTACCCACAATCTCCACTAAATATCTTCACTATTTCCCCTATCTATCTCATATAGAAATACAGGGATCTATTTCTTTTCCTGCTTATTTAACTAAGTAAGTAGAAGGTATATAGCATATGTCTCATTTTATTTATTTCAGTATTAACCATTACATATGTGTACTAGTAATCAGCAGGCATCCCAATATCTACTGGTACCATCGTATACCTGACATTAGTAAATATTGTCTCTCTGATCTCGGGTACATAAACAGTGTTGAAATATTAGCTCCTGATGATAAAGTTGGCATATCTTATCTCATACATAATATCATTTTGTCAGCAAATTGCATCAATATCATCTGCAACAGTAGACAATATTATAGTAATAGTATTTATAAGTCCAAATTATAAATAATATCCTCGTAAACACAACGTATTCCCCTTCCTTTTACTCATTGTCCCCCAGTTTAGCCTTCCTTGGGTAATTAAATGGATTGCCATCAACTTAAAGTTTGCAAAAGTAGATCAAATAATATTAAAGAAACAGTAGATTCTAAGATTCAAGACAATAAAGAGCAAACTGAGAATATCCTTGCAAGATTTAAGTCTGCCAATTGATTCTACAATAAGGTACATGTGTACAGTAAATGAGCACTATAATTATAACAAAGGCTATGTGAAGACTCATTAGTTTCTAGAAGATGTTTGCATTTTAGAAAAGGGAAAGGAGTTCAGGAGAAAGTATAATATACAGAGGATAGAAAGGGCTTTAAAAGTAATTCTTCAAATATCTCCGAAACACTTGCTCGGCTTACACAGTAGAAGAATGGGAGTACATTACTCTAATTACAAAGGAAAGGATGACAGCTATATACATGCATGCACGTTATATGTACATAATGTACTAAAATAGGAAAGTGCTGTGGATATTATAATATAAGTAAGTATAGCTGGCTAATTTCACTAGAGATTTCTCTTGCATAGTTAAATGAAAAGCAGAGAAAATTCCGAGAAATGAAGACAATTCATGTTTTGCTTTGGTTTGCTTTGGTCTGCTGTAGAAATAAATACACTGAGGCACCTACACTCGTGTTGTGTTGTGAAATTGCAATGATGCCTCCGGTAATAGTAAAAAAGTTAAAGGAAGCCGCTCGGGTCGGAGTCGGAGTCAGAGCAGGGCAAGAGCTACGCTCACACTATTATCTTCAGCAGTCGCTAGAAAAGATCAAAACTAGCCACGACCGCAGGACATCAAAATACAGAGTACTACTATATATATGCCTACTGCCTACAGTACAAAAAATATTTACATTATTATAATATGTGGGATGGATATTTCGATATGAACTCATGCTAACTAGTCGCTTTACATACATAATATTTTAGTTATAAGAAACAATGTTCAAAAAAACCTTTTATTTCCTTGAAACTCGATCAAATCAAAATAATTGTCAATAGTTTTATTTTTTGGCATGTCCTCCATCAAAATCATATCCCAAAAAAATGTTTGCTACACTTTCCCATTTGTATTGCTGTAAATATTTTAACAGCACATATTTTTTTCGGCTCTTTAAGTATTTTTCATAATAATAAATATTCAGATACAAGGAACTCCGACTCACCCAACTTTCAACAATTCAGAGAGTATGTACATTGTTGTAATAAAATTATTTTTTATACTTTATATCCAAGAATACTGAATATTGAGCTTAACTGGTTTTAGCTAAAAAATTCTAAATGTTATCAATGCATTTAAAAATCATCCTCAAAATTTACTAGCCATTGCACACGCAGTCCAGAATGCTCAATTTTCCTCTAACACTTGCATACATCCTCTGTTGAACACTGCACTTAAGTACAGACGACATTGAGGAGTAGTGTTAGTGTAGTATTACGATTCAGTGCAACATGACTACAAAATTAGGTACAACAGAACTACTTACAATGGTAGAGATTTAGTTGAAAGTACTATTAGCTACATAAGAGGAAGTGTATGTATAATGTAATGGGATGAACATGGAGGCAATGTGATGCGATGCCATGTCATGGGATGGCTATGAATGTGGCACTCATGTGGAACTTTCTTTTGAAAAGCACAAATAGTGAAATAAATGCCGCACTGCTAGCTGCTAGCTGCTAACCTCCGTGGCATGTTCTGCAATTTTTTGGAATTGGAGTCCTTGCCTTGTCACTATGCGTTGTAGGTACGGATATGGATGTGTAAGTGTAATGTAATGCAATAGGTACTTAACATAAGGATGATGGGATGCACTCATAGTAGCCCATCACTTGTAACTGTAAGTACCTATCGAGTGTTGAGACTGAGACACTTGTGTAGGCTGTAGTGTATAAATATAAAGGGGAAGCACATGGAGACTATATCAGTGCATACAAAATACATGAACAGTAGACAGACACATGGAGTATCAACCAACCGGCTGGTTTCGGTAGCAATTTCGACTAAAAAGAAAATCTAATTTCTTTCTCCAGCATTCCGAATTGTAATGAGTGTGAAATTACCGTCATCAACATCAAACTCTGGAATCGGAACGTAGACTGTATACTGTAGGCTGTAGATTTTTCGAGGAGACGAACGAACAGAGCGAATGAGTGAAGTCAAGCCGAGCCAAACCAAACCAAACCAGCCCAGAGTTTCCACTCTGGATGGGCTAACCAACGGAACCTTACAAAACTTAAAGAGAATAAAACCAGGGCTTTCAAAATAATAAGCTTCTCTTCTTCTGCCTTCTTTTTAACACTTACTATCCTTCTAAGATACCGTATTTACTCTGTTCAACGACCGTACATGCAAATACAATGTAATTTGACTCGGTCTGAATCTGCATAGTGAATTGGTTAAAAAATTACAGTTTAAACTATATTACGCAACTAAAAAATATGAATATACTAAGTATAAGGCATGTAAACTTGTTTTATCCACCTATTGCACTTTGCAACAACAAATATATTTATTTTTAATATTTTTAAGAAATGGCAGCAAGGTACGCGATGTTCCGTCTGAGGAGATCTTCAGCCCGCCGTGATCTTCAGTGTGATTTACCTTCGAAAAGAATAAAATTGTGTAATTTGGGCCTTAATTGCCTTCTTTACTTCTTTTTGACCTGCCCATTTAGTTTTGCTAGTGTAGATTTCCATTTTTGTCTAAATTAAATGTAGTGTATTGTAAAGATAAGTAAAACCCCGGGTTGTAGTGTAGGAAATACGATACAGGAAGGCACACTTGGCCCAACTTGGAAAAGAAGAGTATAGTGTAAGTATGTAATACTGTAAAGTAAAGTAGTAAAGCAGTAAACAGAGAAGAGAACAGAGGAAGTCAAGTCCTATCTGTACTATCTGGAGCTGTAACATGAAAACCCGGTACATGGAATTTTAAAGAGGGCTTTTCTTCCGATTCGGTCATGGACTTCAAATAAAGCATCGGAGCGCGTAAGGTTCACTCACTCACTCAACGACTCAACTCAACTGCTCTAGATTGTGTTGTATGTACGATAGTACGTATGTATGTGTAGTGGCTCTCATCTCATCATCAGCTCCATTCAAAGCTAAAAAACTTTTATGCGGTTTTCTTTTCCTTTTCTCCAGTTTGATTTCCTTTCCTCTCTTTTCCTGTACTAACTTTACACCAAAACCAACCCAAACAAACTAATAACACACTTTCCTTCACATCACATTACTCAGAACAGAACACATAGAAATAGCTATCTCCTCTAAGTAGCAATACTTATATGATCGAAAAATATCTTCCTAATACTTACTTTACTTACTTACTTACTTTTAGGATCTTCCTTACAACAGTAGTACAGATACAGATAGTAAAGGATGAAGATGAAGTGGTACAAATATAAGTAGAACATCAACATCAAGGTATATAATAAAATAAAGTTTTCTTTCGACGAGAATTCCTATGTGACTATTTTTCCCAATTTCCACAAAAATGAATTGTGCCCTCGGAAGAAGTATTTAATTAGATTAATTGCCAGCGATTGCCTCGTGATTGATTGCTATAGTAAAAGGAGGAATTGATGAAAACTTTCACGTTCGATAACCCTCGTAGCTATTCTTCCCATCGTACTTACTTGGAATGCTAACTTTCAAGAAAAATCTAGAAAATCGTTTGTGTTGTGCTCTGCTGCGTTGGTGAACGAGCCAAGTTTATCTTTAATGCTTTCATCTACACATTAATTCTTTAGGTCCTTACCAACTACACTTTCTCCATCTTTACTCACATGCGGAGTAATTAAAATTCCCAAATAGAAATTATTGCCATAAATATTTGGTATTAAGACATAGGTCAAAGGAATTCCGTTTGCGTTGTGTATCCGTATAATTAATTACTTAATCTCTTGTGTCGACAACAATAAATACTACCTTATGGGACTCCATATGCTTTGAAGTGTTATACGAACTTCAGTAGGTTGTCATTCTTAATACTTTGACAAAACATTATCTACGTAAGAGGCAGCATAATCTTTAGACGGTTTAATTTATGCATTTGTGTCAATGATGATCTACTATCTGTATTTCCCATCAAAATCTTTATAGAATTTTGAAAGATGTTGTACATTTCAGATTACAGTGGTTGTACAGAAATTGTTAACACTAAAACGAAACTTTCAGGCACCACATCTCATGATAAAGCATATATTGGTCTCATCGCGAACGAGTGTACACTTGGAACACATATACAGATAGCACAGGGCTTTGGAAATGTAAAATTCTGGATTGTGATATTAAATAAGGTATTATAGACTCAATGAGAAATTACTGGTGAAAGTTTTAAATAGCGTTCCTGTGTAAAAAGTGAAAGCATTTTAATTTACTAGACAAGTCACGATACACAATATGCTAATAATATATTTACATGTACTTCAATGTGATTTGCTTAAATAAACACATTGGTACACACGATTTCCCCATTGGGAATCCGTAACCTCAAGTTTCACTTTACTTTGGTTAACTATGAATTGGATTGAAACCAGAAATCTGGAGTGGGTTACTAAATTCGACCTCTGCGCCAAAAGCTTTTTACTATTTGCCAGTCAACCAACCACATCTTAAATTTTACTATGTAGTGAAGGTAGTTCATTCTGCTATGTTTACTAATAGAATGCTATATCTATGTAGTGTATCTATAAATGTGTCTAGTCTACCTACTATACACACTTAACTTAGGTAGTAGTATAAGGGTTAATATAATTGTGCCTACATTTAAGCTCCCCGCATAATGAAGTGGAAGGGAAATGAATAATTTCCACACAAGAGATAATCCTTACGAGTTGTGCTCTAGGGAAAGGAAGTCGGTCGATGAAATTGAATGGGAAATCTAATCATTTCACACGCGACACACAAAATCAAACCGAGTCAGCACAATGTGGCATGCCACACCTACACTTCCAGTATATTATAAGTACTTAACACAGAAAAGCTAATTTTAAGTAGGGCAACGGTATTCATAATCTCCCAACTAAATTGTAGGTAGCACTTTTAGTATAGTATACATAGACCTCTGACTTATAAAATCTCTTTATTACCAGCGAAGCTGGATATGGTTTCGTACAGTCCGTCTGTCTGTCTGTCTATCTGGAGGACGATAGAGCCTACAGTATTGGACAGATTTCAACCCCAAACTCGGCATACATGTTCAGTGATATACTGGCTTGATGCAGTTCGACAATGGTCCAAATTGGACCCATCCAAGGGGTACAGGGGGTATGATAAACTACTCTGTAGCTTTTAAACGGTTCAACCTTTTTGAATTTTGTTAACGGATTTCAATTCAAGGATAAATTT
>JAQFYC010006254.1:0-12535 GCA_034694165.1 Tomocerus mixtus | reverse complement strand
AACAAAAGTAAAATTAATTAGGATTGTATTTTAATGTAGCATTTACTGATGTAGCATTAATAAGCATGATCCTTAATTGTTAATGCCAATTATTAGTATTTTTCTAAAAAATAATAGTGAACGCATCACATCATGTGCATAATATTAGAAATATAATGGTCAATGGGAAAAATGCTCATTTAATTGATTTGCCAATAAATAATACTTGGTCACATGAATATGAATACTAAACTATTTGTACAGCACACCATGCATGGTCACCTCCATGCACTTGTCATATAAAATAATACAATTAAGAGAGCCATCCTAATCCTAATCGTAAGATAAGCAAAGTAAATGTCCACAATAGTGCATTTGACTAGACTCGGAGGTAATGATTCTGTATTTATGCTATAAATGTCAAGTTGACAACTTTGGCAAGCCACGACCACGGCTCTCGAGTCTTCGTCTCTTTCCTATAGTTGAATTTGACACCTGCCTGGTCTGCTCTGGCTTGATACTGAGGGAACACAGTAAAATATTATACAAAATATTTTACTGTATTGCGTTACACACACATTTCTATGTATTAAATTATTCCAGGAGATACATATACCTAGATTTATTTTGTTCCGAACTATATACACATAATATACAGATATACTAACTAAGCATTTAGAACATCTCTTTTACGATTACTACATACATGTGTACATATTTAAGTACATTGCTTAACTTTACTTATTTAGTCAATGCAATGCATAAACTACATACAAACTTAAGTACAACACAATAAAAACTGCCTGCTTCTACCTGTATTAATAATTTCCCCTTAAATACATAAGTGCATAAAACGTGTGTAGTATACTTTTAATTTATAGTCTCCCGTATATACTTAATAGTAGAAAGAAGGACAAATAAAAGTTCAACGTTCAAACACAAATGAAGTGAAATAGCACAGCAGTGTCACTTAAACTATAAAATAGAAGGACCTGGTGGCTTGTCCTGTTCTGACTTCTGTGTGGGCTTATCTTACAATCAGCCATTGCTCACTGACACATCCTCAACATCTTTTCTATGGAAATGAGTCACATAAATCAAATCTTCCCGAGACTAAATAAATATCTTTTGTCACAAATATTACTTTTATGCATAATATTCCCAAGTCAAGTACAACTAAACTAAATGTGCCAAATCCACATACCTGCACTACAGATACACAACTACACACTACAATATACAGAAATTAATGGTGACTAACCAAGAGCCAAAGCATCCTGATAAGATTTAGAGATTTACTTCCAGTCTACACACCTACCTTTTAATTTAAACCAATTTGCAAATATTCCTACATATATAGTACATACATTGAGAATGAACATGCTATATGTATATTCCGTAGAAAACTTTCTCAAAAATATTTTTAAATACATCTTAAATGCTATACTTACAACAGATATAGAGTCTGTGTTTCGGATCCTTAATATTATTCGCATAAAAGGATGTTAACCAACTTAAGTGCTAGTTTTCCTAATTCATAATCCATTTCAATAGAGTTGATAATAGTGCTTATTTTACGGTTTGCTTAAACAGTGGTACTCTGGTACTGTAATGTACTTTGTTCTAATATTGCTAAATAGATGCGTAACCCATGTTATAAATTATAGTCAACCCTAAAAAACGATGTTAATAAAACAATTCTTACATTAAAATCCCAAGAGCAGCTTTTGCTGGGGAAATATGGAAGGTAGCTTCGTGTATCCGGTTGTTGTGGTTCTTCACGAAAGGATCTTCTCTTAAAGCGTTTTCCTGAAGGCCAACCAAAACTTGGAGACAGTGAGGAACCCAATCTCAAGTTTGCCTGAACGAACGGATAGATTTGATAGGAACCACAAGGAACATCTGAATTTGTAATTTAAATATATTTATTGATTTCTAAGATGCCATTTTATAATTGTTGTAGACACTAAAGAAGTAAAGCGTGTCCACGAAATTCTGTAAATTTTACATAATAAGGAATAATAAGGATGGAAAAGAATAATTAATTGAAATAAATTACTGTAATTAGTTTCCCAGCCGGTAATCGATGGTTTAAGAATATTTGGAACATTAAGGTCCGTTGGTTTTGTTACTAATCCTGCAAAGAAAGGGTGATACCATCCGGAACCTATTCCAAATCCGAATCCTGGATTTAAAACTGGAGGAGGTGGTGGAACGTAAAGAGGAGGAGGGTGTGGCCCCCATCCAGAATTAGAAAAACTTTCTCCTGAGGTAAATTCTGTTTCGGTTGATGTGACAGGAGTGTCGTGTTGTTGTTGCCGATGATGGAAAAATGCTGCAGATGACTGCTGGGCAAAGAAATTCTCTTGTGTCGGGATGAAAAATCTGTCAAAACTGTTGCCCTGTCCAGGTGGCAAAATTTTTTATATAAAAATTCACCCTTCTATTAAAGTGTGTACAAAAAGTAACAGGAGCACCTTACAGCGATTTATTAGATCAAAATTTATATTATATAAATAAAAATTACAAGTTTTTTAACAATTTCAAATATTAAATTCAGGATTTCAGGTGTTACATTTTTGAGCACAATTTAGATTGAGACAACTTGCTACTTTGAAGGATTGTAAAAAGAAGAGGACTTGATTAAATGAGACTTACTAGTTTTATGCAAGCCCCCAGAAATAAAATCAAAATGGATGTTTTCATTATGTCCTAAAGTGCAACTGGTTTTAATTATAAAATGACGATGACGGTGGCCCACACGCTGTGCTCCTTTCATTGACACTCTAAACTCAAATTATTACTGAATCACTGAATATGTGTATTGTATTGTTTGACAGATTTTATGATTAAGTACTTTAATGCAAATACCAATCTAAGCTTCTGGATTTTTGTTTTGAAGGATTTCCTATAACAATTTCAATGAGCAGAAGATATTTGCAAAATATCCTTGAAAATTCTTGATTACCTTCTGAACAGACTGCAATTAAGTACCTACTGTAGTTAAAAATTTAACACTAAAATTTAACTTGTAAAACTAAAATCTGTATCTACATAAAATAAATTCTTATTTTATATTACCTATAGTAAATACACAGAATAAATGGAAATTAAAGGCGAATGAATGAGGTGAGCGGTATTAGTGCGACATTAGTTTACTGACAGAGCTGTTGACAGCAATTAAATTTTAATGTAACACCCCGTGGCACATATAAACTGAGTAAATGATAAAATGTCAAAATATTCATACTAAAATGAAATTAAACAAGCGGAAAGAAATTGCCAGTTTACTCGCATCACTAAATTCACTAAAACTTTCATTTTAATAATTCATAAATTATGGTAATTCAACTGCAGTTTATTGATTCACCAATTTTTGTTAAGTGGCTGAACACTTGACACTTTACTTTGTCTGGCCGTCTGTCCATGGACATTTAAGACAAAACTTTAAACATAGTATGCCCATTCCGGTGAGATTTGGCATGCAACTATATATGAATAAGGATTGCAGGTTCGGTTCATTAATGGACTAAATCGGCTACACCCCAGGAGATATGGTCACGCCCAATTTTTTTAAACAGCAACATATATGGCAAGCGGGGTATCGTTGGAGAGTTTTTGACCTAAAAAATACATCTTTTACCCCAGACGTGGGGCATTGTCAGATTTTCGGAAAATTCAATGCTACATGACTATTATGCAATTTAAATTATTTTCATCAACGAAATTGACACTTTATTCTCTATTTAGACCCTATTTACCTAACTCAACAACTTGGTTGCATCCGTTTTTCAATGGTTTATTTATCAAGTATTGTTCATTCATTCTTTACCAGCAGCAAAATGAAAATCCTAAGCCAATTGACATAACAGTAACAAACATACCAAAATTATTTGTCACCTCACCGTTATAAACGAACTGCATGTCAATAAATATCATCTACCAACTATGAATGTTAATGAGCATTTACATATGACTTTTATATCGATGATGCTCTATATAATTGAATTCTGTCAACGTTTAGGAGCCCACACTTACGATCTGCCCAAAATGCATCCTTATTGTTTTCATTTCATTGATTCTACATATAAAGACAACCTACAGAAAATGTGTTTGGGCATATGACAGGCAAATACTATTACTAGCGCACTAAAAGCATTTTGTCCTTTTATTTTATATTTTTAAATGGATATTTGTATTACATGCTCGTACATACTTTACTAACCTATATCAATATCCCATGTAAATATATCATAGCAAAAATAGACACATAAGGTGAAACCGGTAATAAATAGTGTCGAGCTAAAGTGAAAGTGTTGCTCGCTTGAAACACTGCTCAATGTTCATGGTTCTGTCGTTTCCTCTTCTGTTTTACAGTTTTTAAATATTTATTACCCTCCCTGTGTACTGACATGCAGAGCACAGCATGTTGATAGACCACAGTGCAGAGTACATAGTGCTGTACAGGTGTACATGTCAAATGCATTCAAAGTTCATATATCTTAGACAAAAACTGCCAAAATGTACAATATTCCTTTTATGTACTAACTACTAAGTAAGCAAAGATATTTAAATATAAGATAAATGCATATATCTGTTTACTTAAATTCATTGCATTACTAGACATATGTGCTAGTGAAATATATAGATTATAGACATCAAACTAGAATGATGACCAATGAAACTTTCTTTACTTTTCCCTCGAAAATCAATGAAATTAATAATTTTATGACCGAATTGCAATTATATAGGAAATATTCAGTCCATAAATTGCAATTTGTAGCCCATTTAGTCACTTTTGCGCTTAATTATTTACATTTCAGTACATACATTCTTAGTCATGTTAAGATGCATTTTATTTTATTAATTACAATACTTTCAGCCTGCATTAGTACATACATACCACCGTACTTGTTAATTGTAATGTAAATGCCTACCGTAAAGTTAATTGCAAAAATAAGAAAAATTATGTTGGAATGCACAATAGTAATTGACGCGGTTCCTTTGTGTGCAAAGATATAGCAATTATTTTATGATTACCTCTGATTACGACTTATTGAATTGCGACTATGACTATGAATGGGGAATGAAAGTATAAAATGACGGTGACAGTAAGTAAATAGTACAACTAACTCAGCAGGCATAAATATTTGTATACAAGGTGCTGTTCATATAGCAAAAAGAATCTAAACTTGATATGAGAATAAATTGACTTTTGCTTTGTAGTAGGATTTTTACAGGGCTTCATTTTAATAGAAGGTAAACGTACTGCGTACAGATACAGTCCATCAGTACATGCTTGCTCCATTTCCCACTTCTTGCATGGAACTGATCATGTCACGAACTGACCTGTATATTATATTTACATTCACCTCACTTTCAAATATATTAAATGTAAGCACTATATAAAATCTTTATTCAACTCTAACCTTATTCTGTATTACCTGATACAGTATAGGTCCGTCTATGCTGCCTGTCTGTGTGTCCGTTAGCGTTCTGACTTTTGAAAGCCTCAACTTTTTTAATTCTGTTTTCAGAATTCGAAAGAGAAAGCTAAACGAAATCTTGTCAGTGTTTTTGGACCACATAAGCCACACCCCCATAGAGATATGAACGCGCCCACTTATTTCTAAATAGAAACATATGGCAAGTGGGGTATCGTTGTAAAGCTGTTAAGGAATTCAAATATAAATATAAGTCTCAATATACCCCATACATGAGGCACTGTGCGATTTTATGGGAAATTAGTACTAAATGTCTCTAATATGACATTTAAACTATTTTCATTTACAAAACCGGTCCATTTTGGGTTTTATGCTTCTTATAATGTCCACTGGGGATACAGAGGGACACCCATTAATTGCCAAATGGTTTATTTTTATTGAGACAAGTCTTTATAAATATGCACATCCCAGATTCCACTCTGAGACTATAACTACCTATACACTTTAGCTTTAGAACAACTGTTTTCGTTGGCTAATACAGAAAAGTTGTTTGTTTTGATTTTATAAGCTATAAGTATCTGTATGTCGCTTATCTTAATGTAATATTGAGAGAACAAAAGAATCATGATCGCACAACTTAACAAATTGCATCAATCTTCATTGGTTTGTGCTTTATTGGGAAGTTTCCAAAGACTTCTGCCAGGTAGCATAACCTAAATTTCACACTACCTTTACGAATATAGTAATGGCGAAAAAATGTATTTTAAAAAACTTGTCAGTATTTTAGCCTCTGAGGTTTGGTACCTTTCTTAGTTCGTAATTGTTAGCATTTAAGCATTTTAAACCCAATTAGTACATACATGATGTTTTTAATTCAGGGCTAATTATGCAAATTATAATGTACGACTTTCACTTTAACCTGTACTTAGGCAGTTGTGCGATAATTATCGCATTTGACTTTGTCTATATGAAAACGTTTTTTCTATTTGACCTATGACATTGGGATTTTTTGTTACTTATCACAAACTATTCCTGCGTCGATTAGAACTACTTTGGAATCAAGAGCAGTAATAGTTTTTTAGGAAAATAAAAAACTGAAGAAAAATGAATGTGTGATCATAAATGATATGCGAGACTATCAAAAGTACAAAATCGCTGCGAGACTATGATTGCCACTGAAGCTGTCAACGTACGGGTTAAATCAGAATTACAAGATATAATTAATGTGTCGGAGCTACATTTATATAAATACATTTTGTGTCCTTCCGTCTCTCCAGCCAGACTGTAACTTTTGAAGGTTCGACGTGTTTCCGAACTCTGTTTCGTCATTTCCATAATCTACGCAATTAAGGATGAATTTATTAAACCGAACAAATTAAACCTTCAAAGTTGAAGGTTATGAATATCAGTTACGTTCATAAAACTATTTTGCACAATATAATTCAAAATTCAAAGCTGAAGAAGCATTTAGCTTTAATTATGATTGATTATAATTATACACACATACTCCCATTTATGTTTAGTACAAGAATGTTTTATTTCTATAATTATTCAATTACAATTTGGGATTTGCCGACAATAAATCAATAATATTTACCTATTATTTAGCTTTGGCAAAAATAAATAAATAATATTGAGCTAGTCGACTGCATTTTTTTATTTTACAAAATTTTCTAGCCCAACAGGCCACCAACGGCTTTTAAGGTACAATTTAATATTGAAGTGAGAAGTGAACCAATTCCCAGATCAGTTATGCACAGCGTTTGATCCAACCGTAATGTAGTGTTGATATTAATATAAGCGTTGCGATCAAGATTTACTGGAAGCTGAAGTGGATTTACGCATGCTGGATAATTCGGGTATCCCCTAATTGATGAGCAAACTTGGCCGTTGGCGCAATCACTGTTTCTGGAACAGACGCAATTGTCCAAAAGGGCACAATGTGTAGTAGCAGGATCTGTGTTCATTTTTGTTCCGATTCCTTTCAGCCGTTTACCGAAATCGTTTAAGAAAATACCGTTCGGGTCGTATTGGTTCATTTTCTCAATAAAAGATGACCTAGCAGTGGGATCCAGCTTTAAATCAAGCATTTCCTTGCTGTGGTAATACATTCCAGATTTTCCCCAGTGGGAATTTCCAGTGTAATTCTTTGCCTGAAAATAGTAAATTAATTTTGAGCGGAATTCATTGCTTGTGTTGTGAAATATTTTTTAGTTGTTATTAAGTTACCAATGCTTGCATGATTGTTTGATATGCGGCAATTCCACTACTTGCATCTTCGTAAGGGTTCTTTCTTTTCATTGTGTAAAATTCAACATGAGCCGAATCTTTTCCGTAGCTGGTTGACATGTATGTGGTTGAATTACGAGAAAACCTGAGTAAAATTCCCTCATTGGGGAAAACTACTGGTGATTTAGAGGCAACATCTTGCACCGTTCTTGCAAAATCCGTTAGTTTTGCTAAATCAATTGTTATTTCATTGTCGAGAAGAGTGATATTGTTAGGTCCATGGTCCCAGAAACATTGTTTAAATCCTGTCTCCTGACAAATTGGGGCAAACATAACATCATAGTAACCTACTGCCGGGTTTTTTACAGTTACGTCATTTTCAGTGTAAATTGGAACAAAGTCGGGAATGGTGATAACCATTGCTAGCATAGTGTAAGCTTGAATAATATTTAGACCAACAAAGGAATTCAAGGACTGAAGCACTTCCAAAGCTGGAGTGACGTAACCGTTGAATGTTGTAGATGTTGGTGGGACGTGATCATTCGTTTTAGCTTCTCCAGGTGTGTTAACATCAACGATTGTCCAGTTTGCAATCAACACCTGACAGATTTTCATTTTATTACTAGATCAATTATACAATTGTACCAAGCAGGTATTACTATAATAGTATACTATATTATATTTCTTAAAATAAAAATTCTCACCTGTTTAAAAGAGGGGAACCAGTAAACTGTGACCTGATCTGTATTTCTTGCAATATCAAGAATCTGCCCATTTGTCATTACATCGTCGCTCATAAGATAATTGTGTGCACGGACTTTGTACAACGGCACAGTGCTTAAAGTGAGATCTGTAATAATTCCCAACAAACCCAAATGGCCCCGAAATGCATGCAAATCATCGTCGGATGTAATTTTCTGGACATTTCCTAATCCGTCGACAACAGTGACTCCCACCACTTGGGCGGATATGGAAGCATTAAATTTTAGAGTAGAGCCATGCGCACCAGTGCCAACGGCGCCGCCAATTGTTATATTTCCAAATGCTGGTGTTGTCTTGAATGCTCTTCCATTTTCCTTTAAAAACTCTGTGAGATCGTGCATGTAAACCCCGGCACCAGCAGTGACAGTCAAATCATCGTTGAGAACCATCCCCTTGACACCTCGCATGTCAACAGCAATTCCATTTGTACATATAATGTCTGTAATTGAATGACGATGTCCAAATGCTTTAACTGTGGTTCCCTTCGATATCGCTTCTTGTACTATAGCGACAACGTCATCTTTATTTTGTGGTGTTCTTATATTTGGGTCGTTGGGAGTGCACACCGGCCCTTTTAAATATGAGGTGTACGCTCCATCTGGAAGACTAAATTTATAATTATTTAAAAGATATTTTTTTAAATATTTTCTATTTATTTTTATTGTCTTTGAATTGTGCTACAGATTTAAAGTTATATAAACTGTTACAGTTCTAGATACACCCATGACTTATCCACGGGCTAAAAATACTAGTCTACTAACAATGCTGATAGGAAAAAATTATAACACGGGCTTACATGTCTACGCTGGGGCCAAGTGGGTTCGCGGCAAATCCGCTGTCAAAAATGAGGAAAACCGGAAGAAGTTTGAAAACACTTAACATGACCATAACTATTTAACTAACCAGGAAATTTAAAAATCAAAATAGCGATTAAAAGGATTATGAAATCCACTGAATCACACGAATGCAATTAAAATTAAGAATGTTTTTAATTTAATTTAACAGCCAAATATATAGTACCATGCAAGTACACGGTAAAAATATTTCTGGTAATTTTAGGCAGTTGTCCATTCTTTTATAGGCTACATATCTGCACTTATTATTCCATAATATCTATTTACATACCTATACCTACGCTATTGCGTCAGTAATTCTCAATACTACGAGTTGTGGCGGTACATTTTTATTATTGAGGTGTTTATGAGCAATAATTTGTAAGTTATACATTTTATGACAAAAATATTTATCATTTTGCATTATTCATATTATTTCATACGCCTGTGATTCTGTTTTTCGTGCCGTTGAGATTCCTGTAGATTAATATGTCCATGACCTTGCATACACAGACTCACTTACTCAAAAATGACTTTTATAATGCCTGCTCTGCCGCTATGTCAAGTGCAATGGCACATTATGTTTAAGTAAGCTTTTAAACATCATGTCAACATTGTCTTTCATCAGGATGGGTGGCCTGTAGTTTTAAGACATTTACAATCACGTTATAGTTGGGCGTTTGCGAAAATATAACCGTCATAATCGCTTGCTGGTAAATATTCATCAATAAACATAATATATTATATCTGAATCAACTTCCATACAAATAGAGATATCATTATTAAAAATTATATACGTAATTTGATGGATACTCAGAGAGAGGTTTCAGTTTGTGGTTTATTTAGTGGAAGCTCTTAAGCATAAATTTTCAAGAAAAGCGGTCCGTGCAAAACTCCTACTTGATATAGGAGAATTCCATATACTAATATATAGATTGTTAACTAAAAAGCCAATAAAAGAGTTGTCTTATACTTGACTAAGATGTACGTATTATATTGTTCCACAATTTTGTGTACCTTTACAATATTCCTTATACACTTTTCTATTTGTTATTCAAGTATATTAACTACACAGACACAGGACAGTCACAAATATAATTAATCATTTTTAATGCTAAATAGGAAAGCAAATTAACGGGAAGTAGTAAAATTAAAAACCGCAAAAACGGTTTATGTAGCTCATCGTTGCATCCATATTATATGTATTACAGAGATTTTATATATTTTATTCCTCTCATTGTGCATTGTTTGCGCATCACATGACAGTTGCAGTGAACTACTAAATTATCTTCCTCAACTAATAAAATAAACCATGGCAATGGGTGTCCAACTGTATCGGCAGTAGACGGATATGCGCAGTGGACGGGTTTTGTTTTGATGAAAATAGTTTAAATGGCATATTAGAGACATTTAGCACCAAATTCCCACAAAATCTCAAGTTGCTCCATCAATGGGGTAAGTTTAGATTACCTTTAAAACTTACCCCACTGCCATATGTTTGCATTTAAAAAATAAGTGGGCGTATCCACAACTTCATGTGGGTATGGCGAATTTTACATACCAAGATACTTTGACCTCCCATTTCGAATTCTGAAAACAGAATTGAAAAAAGTTGAAATATTTATTTTGACATATTCGAAAGTTAGACTAATTATACCTTAATAAAAAGTTACACTAATTCATTATTTTGCTAAATGTACAAACTGTGACCTACTTCGGGATAAATATCTTCATATACTGAGAAACAGGGGAATTAACGATTGTATACAAACACTTGTGCACTTGCTCCAAAAGAATTCAGTATCATCCTATTTTAATATATATAATTTTTTTAAACTGACATTTGAATTATAACTACATAAGTGACTATTCTATATTATGACTAAATACTTACTATCTAACTACAATTTTGTAAATTAATATTGTCTGTATTCCGAGATATTGCCCATGTTCGAATAATAAATACATACATACAAATACTGATAGGACAAAATTACACACATTATACATGATATACCCCATATAATAAGCCTAGCTCACTTAAAATGAATCTTAAGTTTACCTCTCTCTATATAGCTCTGATATTAAATTGTCCTTTTTTTATTTACAAATAGGATAATGACTACACAATGCTAATTTCTTGTTTTATGATTTACATGTGACCGTAATTTTATGTGTACCACGGCAAAAGATTAACAGAGAATCGTAAAAGGGTTTAAGAATAATAGTTTTTGTATTTTCTAAACCTAAAGAGATTTTTTGACCTGATATGATAAATTAAAGAACAGAAGAATATAACATCAATTTTTGTATAAATTAATACTGATATTAATGGTTATCGTTATCAACAGGTCGTAGTACATTTACACCAACTTTTAAGCGATCGACCTAACACGAATGCAAATGATGTAAATGTAAAGTAAGTAAATCAGAATATAAAAGTTTGTTTATTGTTTATCCCTCCAGTGTACCTGTTGCCTCACTTAGTGTATAAATTAGCTATTCTCACAGATAGACAATGAATTGGCTTACTATCGTTTTCTACTAGTTAATTATATGCTAATGTATGCGTATTAATGTAATGGTACTATGTACCATAAAATGTATACTGAATATAGGTATTTATTGATAAAGGCAAACATAATATCGGTTTGAGGGAGGATATGTATACCGAATACTAGTAGAGCCAAAATAAATAAATAACAATGCTTTGTGTTATGCATGAATCACACAAGCTAATTAAATATACAAACCTCACAAATCTTTTAAAGCTTTTAATTCTTCTTTATGCAAATCTGCTGGAAGGCAGGGGCACACTGCACGCAATTTATAACATAATGTAATAGTAATAGCAAATCCCCATTTCTATTGCCAAAGAATCAGCAGCGGCTCAACATTCCTCAATTTCACTTCTACACACTAAAAGTCAATCTTAATATTTCTTATTTTATTAAGTTAATTGTATTCTACCATGCCATCCAATCTCTACAATGTAATGTATGTATGATGTTATGTAGTTTTCTTCATTTTTTTATTTACCCCATGAACAAATACAATTTTTTCTTCTTCATATCCCATACACCTGTTTTACAGAAACATTTATGAAAACGCTGCCGTTTATTTAGACTTCATAATTTTAAAATAAAAGCATTTTTTAATTGATTATAGGTATTTATATGCTATTTTTTGCCTTAATCTTTATGCAGTATTAGTGTTACCGGTAAAATCGGTAATAAGGCATTACCGGTAATGCCTAGGCAAAAACGGTAATTTCAGTTTTTGGGTCAA
>JAQFYC010006253.1:0-12537 GCA_034694165.1 Tomocerus mixtus | reverse complement strand
GGGGCGATGTGAGATTCGACTAATATTACCCTTCGCTGGTCATTTATAGTGGTTACTATACCAGTTTATTTATTATTGGGCTATGCCTAGGCCTACGCTTCATAATTATCATTGCTAAATGCTAAACATATAAATTGTGCACCTTCCCAGCCCTATTAATATCGGCATCTACCATAGCCAGTTATGGACAATAATTATACATGGAATACATGAACTTCTACAATTGATTCTTTTTTATGGCAAATGGTAAGTAATTATGATAGAAGCTAACAACTGCGTTCTACTTGTTGGCGAGAATTAAATTCCGGCGTACAGACTTCCAACATTTCGTACTCGTATTCATTTCCGTATCGTTCCGTAATCATCGTATCAAGCATCAGTCATCAGTATAAGTCATAAGTGAAAATACTATTGTTGATTATTGACTGTGGTCATCGTCGTTGTGTTCTATTGTCAACTGGACTGACGTCCTGTCTTGTTTCCTACTACCTACCATTCGCAATCAAAATTCGTCTTGTCCAGGTAAGTTATTTAAATAGGTAGTTAGAATTAGAATCGGTGTTTGGTGTTTGAGTGTAAAGATATCTGACTTATGACTTACTTTTAATTACCACTAACTACCAATCAGTCATCAGTAACCAAATTACGCTCTGCAGAGTTGATAGTCAATAGTAAATTGATGGTTTAAATAAATTCCTGAATTATGTTTTTTGACTTTCAGAGCATTACTCGGTTATATCGTTGGATTTTGTGCAGTCAACAGTAATAGCAATGGATGATAAGGGTGAAAGCAAATTAATAAATGTGCTGGTGTCGAATGTGTCTCCAAAAAGCGATACTAGGGAAAGTATTTTTCAAAAGAATGAGAATCCCTTCAGCAATGACTTGGTAAGTTAAGTACTAGAGTATAATACTTAATACATGCTATGATGTTATGTGGGCTCTGTACCATTTGACAGATACGTACATAAACATAATTTTTGTTTGGAGTGAATCCTTCGGGTTCACCGAAAAACTTACTTGTGCTCACATGTGAACACATTGCCTGTTGTGTTCACATGTGAACACATTTACATAGAAAAATTTCCAAATTAATGTGAACACATTTACTTATTTGGGGGCTCCTCCCACCATGGGGCCCAAAATGCCGCGCCGCGGCCTTTTTGTCCCCGATGTTTCTAAGTACATGTGTTCACATAATTTGGATAATTTTCTAAGTTAACGTGTTCACATGTGAACGCAAGAAATTTTTTCTAAGTTTTTCGTTTTTCGGTGAACCCAAAGGATTCACTCCAACTAACCTAATTTTTAATTAATGGATCTTAATTATGTCATAGGTCATGAAGTGTATTCTCGGATTCTTAAACTTCGGCGACGTGAAGTCATGTCGTATTCTGAATAAGCACTGGAGAAAAGCTGCTTCCAGAGAATTGAGAACGCGCTCTAAGGTTGTTTTTCATTTTATAGAACCCATTAGGAAGACGAAGCTGAAAGTGTCAGAAGTCATCAACAGTTTCAATGCTTACGAGAGTCAAAGTGAAGTCGCTCCAGTCTCATCGTTCACATTTAGCGGAGACATTCCATGGCATATTTTGGTCAAATGTGTCGAAGATGCACAAATGAACCTCGAAAACTTACAGATTTTACCAGGTACAAACCAAAAGAAGAACAAAGCGCCATTTGCACTGAATGCGGTAATTGGACAAAAAATGAAACGTATGTCATTTAAAAAACCTCCTTTTCAATTGGCTGCAAATCCAGTTTTTAACTTTTACCAAAATCGACCGGTGCTCCTTCAAGAACTAACTCTGGAAGATTGCACTATTGTACTGGAAGGAACGGACCGACTTTCGCTAAAAAAGCTACACTTGGGGCCAAACATCAAGTTCACTCGAAATGGAGAAGTCGTGAAGCAGTTTGCTGTAAACGAATTATTTGATTTCAGCGGCACCGGTCATATAGATTTGCGTGGAGCAAATATTATTCTGGACCTTGGTCTTGGAGACTGTACAAATGACAATGACACACCGTCGAAAGAGCATGTGACTTTACGTGACATCGCCGTGCGAAACTGGGATGCGTGTGTTTGGAAGATTAAAAAATTCCACTTAGGCGAAGTTTCTTTCGACAAGAGAAACAAGATGGAAATCCATCACATGATACTATGCGACACAGATGTGGATTTCTCGATGATTTATAAGCCATCTTTGCTGAAAAAAGTTACTCTTATGGACGTCAACATTTTAGCTAGAACCTTCCGTCTTGACAAGTTAGAACACTTAGTATTAATTGGAAATGTGGGCCCATTCCACCCATTATCTCAAATTTCGGAAATTGAAACCCTCATTATCGCCAGCGGAGGCGCTGACTTGACTATAAATCTGATGGATTTGCCAAGAGAGATTGGTAACCTGTCTTTGACGTCTGTAAAAGTTGAATTAGATGGCGTTTTCCAAGTTGATGCATTATACCTTCAGGGATATACTTCTCTTACAGAAATGGAAAATGCGATAGCTAAATGCAAACCCAGACACTCACTCCTCATTGATAATTACGGCGGTGAGCCGACGGAGGCCGACATCCGTAACTGTATTGCGAGAAACAATCAATTTGCAGAAGTTGACTTCGACGGCAGTACCATAACGTTTGTATCTCGGGAATATTTACAGCAGCGTGGCTTGCCATATGATACAAACTTCAGAGATAAGGACGAATTTAATATTATATTTGGAATAGCTCTTTAGCTCTTATTTTCTAATGATATTTTCCTGATTATTCATTATATGAGCAGGAGCACACCTTCTTTTATGCGTTATTTGAATATTAATTATTCATGTATCTTTTTCTTATTCGATATATTTTACAATACTTTCATATTCTTCGTTACCTGTCAGTAGTCAGTTTGTATTGTGTGTATGTGTGTGTGTATAAAGTCGTAAGACTTAATGTAAACGTAAACATATAACATTGATCTATTAATTAGTTATCTTATAATTAAATATTTTGTACAATCAATTGCAAGCATTGAATTGATATAATTCATTAATTTTCTCATTGTAGTATTTGATGTTTAGAATTTAGTATAATTAATTATGTTAATACAATTGTAATAATTCCAAACTTGCATTATCTAACATTTATTTACAGACAGAAAGACTTACACACACACTCAAAGTATTCTGAAAAAGAGTACATTATTTCATAATTTTAACACTAAAATTACAAACGTGGAACTCAAAAACATGTTAACAACAAAAACACTTAAGATTATTTTTATATGTATCTCCATTCGTTTTCTACGCCTGTAATTCATATTATTACAATTTAATACTCATAGGGATTAAATGTGAGCCACTCATTGGGGTAAAGATAATAGTTGAAAACAAGTTCTCTGTATTTAAGTTTTGTTGTGTTTGCTTTGTACATCTTTTCGTTCCAACCAGGTGGATGTCTGGGTAATGGAGCAATAACGATTTTGTCTTTGTTCCGATTTAAATATGCCGCCCACCAGCTGAAAGTACTGTTGGCTATTATGTTATGCTTGCAGCGGGACATTATCAAAAAGTCATACAAACTCGATAATGCCTTGTTTGAGTTGTCAATGTACACCACGTTGGCAATTCCTGCAAATTTCTCCTTGGCGAACTTGAGATCATCCGAAAAGACGAAAAAAGTTGCATTAGAGACCATTTTTTGCATCCATTTTATAGCACGTTTTTGAAACGTAATTGGAAGGGCTATGTTCGTTGTTGTCCAAGTGAAGTCCCCTCTTCTCACGTGAACTGCAAAATAGGGATTCAATTCAAATATTGTACGTTAAATTGTAGGCGATTTTTATAGCTACTGTTTAAAATGGTCAATTTACAAATGATAAATTATGGAAAAGTTATTTCTGGAAGATCGTATTATATCTTTAATGGGTCAAATTAAAGTTATTATAAAATTATGATCTTACCCGAAACACTTTCCGACTTCCCGACATCATCAAGGATATTTTGGATGGGTGACTCATCAATATCCATTTGGAACATTTCTTTAATTTCTTCACGAAAGTCCCTAAAATAATACTCCGACGGGCAAACGTCCCTTAGGAACAAAGGCCGATCAGTTGGTAACTTATTTTCCCAGATTTCTTGTTCCCAGAAGTTGAAAATGGCGCTAGCATTGAAATTTTTGAAAGATTCATTAGAGTATCTGTCAAACGGGATTTTAAAATGGTCCAAAGCGTACGGCCTTCTGGTGAGTGGGTGGGGATGAGGTTTGTTGTAAATCTCAATACTTGGGGTTATGAGGTAGAAATCAGAATTTCGCTTCTTGGCAATTGAATAGCTGCATGCAAATTTAAAAAGTTGATTCCCCAGTCCCCCTGTGGCGTGAAGTAAAACTGGTGGCAACTCTGGTCGACTAAGATTTTTTGAAATATTTACCACAATGTACTTTCCATTAATACTCAACTTCCACGTTTCATTCGCTGTGGAAATGAACGCAGAAGAATTGCTTAAATTGAGATTGAGACCAAAAATCACGTAAAAACTGAAGAGAAGAGCTATTATTATAAATAAACTGATTCGAATAGTTTTAGACGCCATTGTGTTATCTAATTAGCGAATTATAATACAACCGCGATCAATACGGCTATTCATTTTAAAATATACGTTTTCCCGGCTAGTTTCACATAAAGGGGCATCCAGCATCTCATTGAAGATATCCGATATCCGACGCGAAGAGACCCGACACCCGACTGGAAAATACCCGACGTCATTACACCAGATTTGCTACTTTCATAAATAGGGGAAATGTGGGATGAGGGTATGAAAATTTTAATAATCCTTATTAGTTAGCTAGCTAAAATATTCAATTTATAATATATTTTCACATTCTCTTTTTATTACCTAAGCATGTGATTAGATATTCGATATTTTTTACAATTTAATATTCAAAGGGGTTAAATGTGAGCCACTCATTCGGATAAAGATAATTGTTATAAATAAGTTCTCTATATTTAAATTGATTTTTGTTTTTGTACATATTTTCGTTCCAACCAGGTGGATGTCTGGGTAATGGAGCAATGACGATTTTGTCCTTGTTCCGGTTTAAATATGCCGCCCACCAGCAGAAAGTACTGTTGGCTATTATGTTATGCTTGCAGCGGGACATTATCAAAAAGTCATACAAACTGGCCAATGTCTTGTTTGAGTTGTCAATGTACATCACGTTGGCAATTCCTGCAAATTCTTTCTTGGCAAACTTGAGATCATCCGAAAATACGAAAAAAGTAGCATTAGAGACCATTTTTTTCATCCATTTTATAGCACGTTTTTGAAATGTAATTGGGAGACTTCGGTTTTCTGTTTTAGAACTGTAGTCCCCTCTTCTGACATGAACTGTAAAAGTTTAGAAACATTTTTTGAATTATAAAATCACTAGGAAATGTATTTTTGGAATGAATGGTGATAGACACAGACAGGTTTTGCCTCACCTGACACGCTTTCCAATTTAGCGACATCATCAAGAATTTTTTGGATAGGCGACTCATCAATGCTAATTTGAAACATTTCTTTAATTTCTTCGCGAAACTCCTTAAAATAATACTCCGAAGGGCAAACATCCCTAAGGACCAAAACCCGGTCCTTTGGAAAATCATTTTCCCAAATATTTTGTTCCATGAATTCAAAAAGGGCGCCACCGTTGTAATTTTTGAAAGTTTCATTTGAATATCTGTCAAACGGGATTTTAAAATGGTTCAAACTGAATGGTCTTCCGTATGATTGATGTGAGTGCTTAATGTTGAAAATATCCTTACTTGGTGCTGTGAGATACAAATCCGAATTTCTTTTCTTCGCAATGGAATAGACGCATGCAAACTCAAAAAGTTGATTTCCAATACCACCATTGGCACTAAGTAAAATTGGTGGCAATTCTGGGCGACTACTATTTTTTGAAGTATTTACTAAAATGTAATTGCCATAAACGGTCATATTTCCCTCAAATTTGTGATATTTGCTTTGACTAGTTGTAAGATGATTTGATGTTGAGTTTGTTAAATTGTACTTTTCTTTTAAAGGGTTCCGTGTAAGATTCTTTTTTCTAGTATTATTTATTATGTTTGCATTTTTTTGTTTAATAACGACAGGCTTTCCTTTAACCAACTTGTCCACAGACACGTTATTCCCATTTTGAGACTTCCCTGAAAATAAACAAAAGCTTTTTCTGAACCGAGTACATTCATCATTTCACAAGTTACAAGAACGCCACTTGCACTGTTAGCATTTATTTATATAATGCTAATAAACCGTGATAAGCATGCGTTGTTGAAAAAGTGCCTTGTGTTATCAAATTAATTACTATAAGTGTAAACGGACAGACAGGTGTGAGACAGGAAACCCATTCTTATAAAGCAGACAATTAAGGTTCTGTCCTTAATAACCTTTAAATATATATTTGTTCAAAGAAAAAATACCCCATTTCGGTTGCGGCACCAGCCTTGATTGAATATCCTTGTACTTCGTATTTTTCTTGCTGCTATTTTGCTGTAGTGACTTTTTCGCAATTTTCATAGGAGGAACATCCTTAGGTTGTAAGGTGTACACCGAAGGATCCAAAGGTGTTGAACTATGAACAAATAAATAGTCTGTGTATAATCCAATTTGTATAGGATCCCTGTAACCATGTAATTTCATTAGTGTTTTCAAGCTTTCCCTTTCTCCAGGAGTCAGATAAACTGCTCCAACATTCCAAGCCTGTAAAAATGTTAAAATAATAGCAAAATGAAAATACGAAGTAGGACATACTTACATTTTAAGAATAGATAGAAATAATCTTATTATACCTTGACAAAAATGGCTTCAAAAGGAAAATTGCTAATAACTTTCCATTGGGCACATTGAACATCGAGTACAATCAAGTCCACGACCTTTGTCCCAGTTGCTGCTATGATTGAATAAATGGGGAATGCAGATACTTCAAATCTCTTAGAGGTCAAAGGTATACTTTGTGGGAAAAAATACTCTTCTTCCTCAATTGATCTGAAAGCTGGCCATTTATCCATTGATGTTATATTTACCTTGAAAAATATTTTTTAATTTAGAAGTTATTTCAATATCTAAACAAATGCAAACTGCCAAGCCGTAGCAAAAATCATTAAGATGTGAAGTAAATATAGTGCGCCTGCTTTATTTGAGACACCTTGGCAAATGCATTTTTAAAAACTGGGAGAAATTATCGGGAAATTCTAATTCGTTTTCAATTTATCTTCCATTTTTAATTTGTAAACCTTTTATTCACATGAAAATTGCGAATATATTGCGAATATATTGCTCACTAATGTTTTATGATGCAGTATTCTACATTTCCAGTTTTGTGACAACTTCACCAAATTAAAAATTCATCTTCCGAGGTGTCCCTAATATAGTTGACACACTTTATTTGTAATATACGTACAATTTCTGGCGTTTCTGTGCCGGAAAGACACACATCGGCAGTGTACGCTTTTCGTTTGACTTTACGCAGTTCTGGTATTGAAACTGGATTACATTCAATCAGCAAACCGGACCAACCAAACTCTCTTTCCAGGAATAATGTTCTAGACTCTATCCCATTATATGCTCCACATTCAACAAAGAATCCGTTTGTCTACAAATCAACGCCAATATAACCAAGTCACAAACATAGTGAATCATAATAATGTATAATATACTTAATTGAATAATTATTTAACTTAATTGTAATGTTCGGTCGGAAAATTTTGAGCTCAAGGACCACTTTAATTACTTACAGTAAATGCTTACAGTGTTTCTGAAGATTTTTCTGAGGATCGCAATAGCAGCACCATCCTTGGGGGCTTTTGTGAAATTTCCATTTAAATTGTAAAGTAATTTTGAGGGAGGGCTCAAATGTCTTGCTCGTATGTAGTTCACAAGTTTTGAGTCTTTTTGAGTGAAAGTCAGCAGTTCTTCTGGTTCTATTATCGTCACGTCAGAGTTTAGCCAATGTAATTTAGGCGGAGATTTAATCAAGATTAGTTTTGGAGTTAGAGTTAATTTCTTATTCGCAAAAAACTTATTGGACGATAAATATGAAATAGTTGAGATGCAGAGTATAAAAATAAAAAATGATGCAGATCTAGGTACTGGGTGGTTCATATTGAGCAAAATAAAATAAAATATATGCACTATGCATAAATATACTTAAAATCAAATCAAGTAACTTTTTCCGTAATATATTTTTGCAATTATCTGAGAGAGAGTATTGTATACTTTGAGACATTTTAAGTGTTGTCCTCTCTATCTATTGACAATCAAAAAAATTGTGTCACATATTGGTACTTACCTTAATACGTAGATTTTTATCATGCCTAAGCAGATAGTATATGGGTGGGAATACTTTTGTATGTACAATTATATGTAATGACATCCATAATTCTTGCACTTTCTAAATATAATTGAATGCATGTAAAATTAATAGCTTTTGAGAACAATGGATGCAATTAATAGTCCACATTTTGTCAATCAATACAATTCCTGTCGAGTTAAATCGTAAAAAGGCCTGTAGGTCGAGGACAATTGTAATATTAGCAGGTTTCGTGTACACTAATGTTTATTTACGGACTCCCTTCACCTTCATATATCCTCCATTGATTTGTATTTGTGTTATTGCATTGATCTTCTTTTGTGTGGAAGAATTGTAGAAATTATGACATATAAATGCACAAAATAGTAGTGTACATAAATTCAACCTTTGTAAAAATGACAATTCGGACAGACATGTTCCAAAGTGAGAAGGAAATATGATTTTGTTTTCTTAGAGCATCAAAAATACAAGATGTGAAATAATCCACTTTAGAAAATAAAAAAATTCGGGAAAAATTTGCAAGTGAATTAGATAATAATTTGTGAATATTATTTACCCAAACCTGGGACACTGGAGATTTCATTAGAATTCAACCACCACATGAATGATCTTCAAGATGATCATATCGACCATGACCTTCAAATTGAGCATATCAACAATGATATGATGCCTATATCATCAATCCCCAAATAATTTTCAAGCTCACATTTTCATCGGTTACCACGGTTTATTTTTCTATGGGTTGAAAAAGCTAAAAACTGCGTTCTACTTGTTAGCGAAAATTAAATTCCAATTTGCAGAGTTGTAGCATTCCGTGTGTTGACTGACAAACAGTATAAGTGAATAATATTTGACTATTGACTGAGTGATTGACTGGTCCGGTCACAGTTGTGGTGCATTGTTGCTTGACGTCCTGTCCTGTCTCATATTACCTACCATTCGCCTTTTTCTTGTCCGTCCAGGTAATTTAAATAGTTAGTATATAATATAGTATACTTAGGCTGGTGTCGGGGAAACTCTGGATGGGCATTTAACAAAGCCTCAATTGAAGTTATCTGACAATCTGACCTAGTTTTAATTACCACTAACAGTAACCAAATTACACCCTGCAATTGGTTGATGGTTGAAATTCCTGAATTTTAACTATTTTTAACTTTCAGATCATTGCTCAGTTATACCATTGGATTTTGTACAGCAATATAGCAATGGATGATAAGGGTGAAAACAAACGAAATGTGCTGGTGTCGAATGTGCCTCCAAGGAAGGACACCAGTGAAAGTAATTTTCGAAATAATCCATTCAGTAATGACTTGGTAAGTGCTAGAATATTATATAATAATATGTTATTATGATGTTATGTGGGTTGGAGTATAGCAAAGGGTGCCGTTTTCAGGAGTTGGTCTATTTTTTACTAATTTCCTTTAAGTTAGATTAGGTTGGGAAGGAAAGGTTAGGTTAGTCCTTAGCGAGGCCGAAGGCCGAGCGTTCCGAAATTGTCGTGGCCCTGTAAACCTTAATCTAACCCAATACATAGCCGATAAAACATGTAGTGGGAGTCCCCACTAAATATTCCGAGATACAGGCGTGGTAAACTTTTCAAAAACGGCACCCTTTGGTATACCCCAACCGTTATGTGGGCTGTGTACAATCTGACAGTTTACAATGCGTGTATAAATATAATTTTTAATTAATTAAGTACGTTAATTTTTAGATAATGGAGTGTATCATCGGACACTTAAGCTTCGGCGAAGTGAAATCATGTCGTCTTCTGAATAAGCACTGGAGAAAAGCTGCTTCCAGAGAATTGAGAAGGCGCTCCAAGATAGTTTTTCATTTTATTGAACCAATTCGAAAGACGAAGCTGAAAGTGTCAGAAGTCATCAACAGTTTCAGTGCTGCTTACGAGAGCCAATGTGAAATCGCTCCAGTCTCATCGTTCACATTTAGAGGAGATATTCCATGGCATATTTTGGTCAAATTTGTCGAAGATGCACAAATGAACCTCGAAAACTTACAGATTTTACCCGGGACAAACCAAAAGAAAAACAAAGCGCCATTTGAACTGAATTCGGTAATTGGACAAACAATGAAACGGATGTCATTTGAATATCCTCCTTTTCAATTGGCTGCAAACCCAGTTTTTAACTTTTACCAAAATCGACCGATGCTCCTTCAAGAACTCACTTTGGAAGGTTGCACCATTGTACTGGAAGGAACGGACCGACTTTCGCTAAAAAAGCTACACTTGGGGCCAAACATCAAGTTCACTCGAAATGGAGAAGTGGTGAAGAAGTTTGTTGTAAACGAATTATTTGATTTCAGCGGCACTGGTCATATAGATTTGCGTGGAGCAAATATTATTCTGGACCTTGATCTTGGAGACTGTACAAATGACAATGATACATCGTCGAAAGAACATGTGACTTTACGCTGCATCGGCGTGCGCAACTGGGAAACGTGTGTTTGGAAAATTAGATCATTATGTTTATGTAAAGTTCCCTTCGACACAAGAAATAAGATGGAAATCCATGAACTGTTTGTTGCCCATACAGATGTGGATTTCTCGGTCGTTTATAAGCCATCTTTGTTGGAAAAAGTTACTCTTATGCACGTCAGCATTTTAGATAGAATTTTCCGAATTGACAAGTTACAGTTGTTATTGTTATTAGGAATTGTGAGCTCATTTCACCCATTATCTCAAATTGCGGAAGTCGCAACCGTCGCTATAGACAGCGAAGGCGCTGACTTGACTATAAACCCGCTGGATTTACCAAAACAAATTGATCTGCTTTCTATGGCGTCTGTTAAAGTTGAAGGAGATGGTGTTTCCCAAGTTAATACATTATATCTGCGGAAATACACTTCTGTTACTCAAATCGAAAATGTGCTGGCCAAAATCAAACCGCAGGCGTTACTCTACATTGGTCATTCCGGTGGTGAGCCGATGGGTGAATTAGATATCGTTAACTATATCAAGAGAACCAATGAGTTTGCAATATATGGATTAAGGAACAGAAAAGTAGTTTGTACACCTTGGAATTATATCCAGCAGTCACGGAATGCAACCCAACACCCAGCAGACCAAAATGTTTCGTAATTTTAAAGCTCAATATATACTTGTTCTTGTCCTAAAAGTTAAGCAATGAAATAGTTGTTAAAATATTCTATTCTTTGAAATATCACTTGAAAACCACTTTTCAAATTAAAGTGTAAAATAAATTAACTACACCAGCATTTAAATGAATTTAAATAAAAAGTCATTGTATTGCACTTATAATGTTTAGAAAAAAATGAGTGTGTTAATGAATGTTAATGTTTCCAAACTGATGTTATTTCCAAACATATCTTCTGTAGCATTTTTTGGTAGGAAATTAATTATCTTGTTAAATTGTTAATAATTTTTTAATGTTGACATATTGAATAAAATTTGTATATACCATATATTATAGTATTGGATTTTATGTAACATAATATTACTTGCTATTTTACCATGAATCAGATATTTTACAAATCTTGCACAAAAATGGCCTGGTAAACAACTATTTTTTATATTTTTTATTTTTTTATAGTCTGGTATAAAGTTTCATATAGAGTAGTTCAACAATTCATCAGTTTTTAATTATATGCATTGATATTAAGTGATAAATAGTTTACTTTTATTAGGTTTCTGAAATTTTCGTCTAATTTTAAAGAATGTTAGAAAAATGCTAGAAACAAATGTTATCCGCACTTGCGTCCGTCCTTGAAAACTAAATTTGTGAAATTTTTCCATAAAAACACTATGAATGAATGTCTTTAATGATATGATTGATCAAATTCTCAAATGATTTGCCAAATTATAACGATTGTGTGTACAGTTCCCATAAAAAACTTCGTAATAAATAAAGTAAGTTTTTAAGCTTAAGATTTCTCGATTTTCCATTACATATTATTAATTACACTTGCTTTGGTACTGTAAAAGTAAAATTCCAAATGCATTGCACCATTATTGTGCAGGTATTAAATCTTCTAATCTAATTACGTCTGAAGGGATTATTAGATTATCAAAATATTAATTAATTATACTTTGACACTGAACTTGAACAATGTAGACTGGACCACCAAGCTCTTATAGCCCTTAAAAATAAATGTAATCTAATCGGTAATCAGATTATATGCTAAGTAAGAACCGTATGAAATTGGCATAAT